>PVIU01010905.1:0-67488 GCA_004026605.1 Ondatra zibethicus
CAACTTAACAGGTAAAATGACAGAAAGAGGAAAAACTGCTTGCAATAGAAGGTTAATGGCAGAACTGACAATAGTAAAGAACAGTTTAATATATTTTGTAAGAAACTTAAAAGTACATACCAGCTTAAAACATGAGACTTATGGTTTTTGTAGTCTGAAATGAGAGGTAATGAACAATTATAACATTAAGCATAGGTGCTTAAGTTACATGTATGATCACACACAGAGAGAGTGAACAGGAATTTGATGAAGTAGATGCCTTTTGGTGGTCCCTACCAAAAGGCATGTTATTGTATAAAACACAATGCAACAGAGTCAAAAGGAATTTAGTTAAAAAACAAAAACATAAGTAAACCGGGGGCAAGGCCGGGTATACTTCAGAAGAGATGGGAGAACTTGGTCATCCGACCTGGCTCGGTGGTAAGGTAAGAAAGTTAACACTGGAGAACCAGGCAAGGAATATCTCAGTAAAGATGGTGGAACTTGGTCACCAGACCTGGCTCTCAGCCAAGATGGCAACGAAGTCACCTGACCCCAACCCCAGAGAAAATAGCGCGGTCACATGCTGTATGGAAAAGTTACAATTTTGAGATGCAGGGATTTTTAGCTTAATAAGAGAGACCTAGAGGTGTAATCTGCCTGTGGCTGAGCCGCCCTGGAACAAACGGCAAAGGGGAGCAAAAGGTTAGAACCGAAAAAACTGCACCATGCCACGGCTGGAATTAAAAAAGCCGCAGACTGGCTCCCGCCGCCTTGCCACAAGCCGCAGAGGGCGAGCTCTGGGCGAGTGCGGGGGGAGGGGAGGAGCAAAAGGTTGGAACTGGAAAGACCGCACCATGCCACGGCTGGAATTTAAAAAACAACCGGCAAGAATCTTAGACAGACATGGATGGCTGCTACCCACAGCAGAAATTGTGTAAACCCGCAAAACACCACTAAGCGTGCACAATGAGGCGTCCCTCGACTGTGGATGGGGTGTGAATCCGCAGCGACCTTCCAAGACCCACGGGAGGGCGTCCCCTCAAAGGCCAAAGACCGTGGGTGGGAAGGTAAGACCTCCGGAGAGGCTGGAGGCTGCTCCAAGCAGCCTTTTACAAGGAAAAAAAGGGAAAGAAGTAGAAAAAAAGAGAAAGAACGATCTGAGAGACCTGGTCTCTCCCGCTGCGGGGTGGAATAGCCCCGGGCCATTCCAAACACAATTAAAGCTGAGGAAAACAATCCACAGGTCAGGTGTCTCCCTGTGTCTCCAAGAACTCCAGGGGCTTGCCAGGAGCTCAACCGGACAACTCCTAGGGTTCAAGGAAACGGTTAAGGTGGCCGGAATGGAAAAACTCACCATCAGAAGTCGGTGATGGAACACGTGGCACGTGGGTCAGGTCGTTGTAGAAAAAATCCAAAAATCCTCGGTTGCGATTCCCCGAGTCTTGCGGCACCAATGTTGTGGTTTTTTTTTTTTTTTTTAAAGAAAGAGGGCCAGCAGCTTGCTGCAGCTTGCTGCAGCTTGCTGCAGGTCCCCAGACCATGCGGTCTCTGCGGCGGGTGGGCGGCCAGACCACGCGGCTAGTCTCCGGGTCCCCATATGGGCTGTGCGGCGGTATGAGATGGACAAAAGAGAGCTGGGTAGGCGCGCTATGCAGAGTTAAACATTTATTAGGTGGGTGATGGAGGAAAAAGGAGAAAAGATAAAGAGATAGAGAGAGACAGAGAGATAGAGGGAAGGGGGGAGAGGGAAGAGAAGCAGCTGCTGCTCCCGTGAGAGCAGAAGAGGAAGAAAGGCAGAGAGTTGGGGTCAGAGGCTGGAAGCTGGAAGTGGGCGTGGCCAATAAGAGGCCAAATACTACACTGAGTACGATGCTACTCTCAGTTTGAACAGGTGGGCGGCACCACCTATTGTAATCGTCCCCATCACCAGAGGACTGTGAGGCACAGTTGGTGCTGAGTTGGCCTGAGTGTGTAGAGACCTGTGGATATCTCGGCAAAACCGTCTACCCAGTCTGTTAAGCAGTCTAGGAGGCTGAGCTGATGTAACTTGTTGGAAGCTGTCAGTCCAGAGCAGGTGACTGAGGCCATGTGGGAGGATGATATTGCCAGGGGAGGAAGTAGGGAAAACACAAAAACAACAACAACAGAAACCAAGACCCTGGGGAAGAGAGTAAAATCCCCATGCAGAAGAAGTCTGGCTTTGAAGTAGAGAAAGAGGAAGAAAAGTCCACAGACCACCTGGAAAGAAACAGCAAAAGAGTCGAGGGGAAAGGGAAGCAGGGAGATTACAAGGAAAGAGTCAACAGCTTGGAGAACCAGAAAACACGTGTGCACAGAAAGCAATGAATACCACCCATTCGGTCCAATAACAAAGACGGTGCTTATGCACGCAGTGAAAGCAGCTTCCGGGCTGCTGAGTACACAGGCCAGTTACTTTAGCTGTAAGAGTGAAGAGGCTCACAAAGATGCTCTTCAGGGCTTGTTCTCCCCTTCCACAGCCCCGACTAAGCCAGGCGCCACCCCCACTTCCGGATCCTGGAGCTCTAAATAGTCCTAGCTGGAACTTGAGGCCAGTGATCTACCGCTTGTTTCCCCATCCAAAGAAAGGACTGGGCTAACTGGGTTCCACCCATCTCTGGCATCTGTCCGCTGACAACTAAATCCTGAGGTAGACTACTGATTAGAGGGCCCACCGCGGAGGGCGGGAGGAGGGAGGAGAAGGAGGGCAGAAGACTAGAGATGGGCAAAGGAAGAGAAGAAAGGAGAGGAGAGGGAGGAAAAAGAGAAAAGAGAGGGAAGGTTTGAGGAATGTCTGGTCCTGACAGGCTTACACACTCTCTACAGCAAGTTTCTGCAAGGCCAGCCCTGATTCAGCATCTTGTCTCCATGCTTTCATGTGAGTTAATATGATCTCACAAGATGAAGGACCCAGCAAGTAAGTCTGCACCATAAAAGAACTCCAGCAGAACAGGGAGTGAGAGAGCAGAGGGATTATTAGAGTAACGAGAGCCATTTAAAGATAACTTTTTTTTAAAAAAAAGATTTTATTTTTATTTATGTGTATGTGTGTTTGGGGGGGTGCTCACAAAAACCAGAAAAAAATGCACTAGGCCCCCCTGGAGATGGAGTTACAGGGGTGGATCCTGGGAATCAAACTTGAGTCCTTTGAAAGAACAGTAAATGATTTTTTTTAGCATTGAGCCATCTCTCCAGACCCCCACTTAAACATATCTTAATGCTGATGGCTGTAATCAGAATGGAGGGAGCAGTTGGGAGAGCTGAGCCAACTGATAAATCCCAGAGCAGGGGTCAGGGTGGCTCCCTTCCATCCAGGAAGGCGGTAACTAAGGAGGTAGATAAGGTAAATAAGGGAGACTCACTTTGCCCTGGCCCGAGTCCCAGTGCACTCAGTTCACAGGATGTATTTAAGGATGACTGGGTCTCAGAAGTGTTTCCCTGTGCTGGAGAACTTCCATGGCCTTTCCCATACATCACCATAATCATCCTGCAAGAGCCCCTAGCTGGGCGGTGGTGGCACAGGCCTTTAATCCCAGCACTCGGGAGGCAGCCAGTAGATCTCTGTGAGTTTGAGGCCAGCCTGGTCTACAAGAGCTAGTTCCAGGACAGGCACCAAAGCTACAGAGAAACCCTGTCTCAAAAAGCCAGAAGAAGAAGAGGAAGAGGAAGAAGAAGAAGAAGAAGAAGAAGAAGAAGAAGAAGAAGAAGAAGAAGAAGAAGAAGAAGAAGAAGAAGAAGAAGAAGAAGAAGAAGCCCTACAGCCAATGGCATTGATTAAAGGCTGGAGAAGATTGCATCACAGACTTCACTGATCCTGCTACATAATCCAAGGATTAATGCATACATGCCTGTACCCCCCCACACACAATATTTCCCTGCAGAGGAGTAGCATCGGTTATGGTTTTGGGGTGTGGTTTGTCCTCAAAGATCTGTGTGCTGCAAGCTTGATTCCCAGGATGTTCATCTTGAAAGGGAGTGGAACCTTAGGAGGGGAAGCCTAGTAGAAGGTAATTACCCACTAGAAGGTAATTTAGGCCATGTGGCCATTGCCCTTCATCTCAGAAGAGATTAATGCTAACCTTGTACAATAAGTTACCTACTGTGAGAGCATATTATAATAAAGCAAGGCCACCATTTTTGCGTGTGACTGCTTCCCTTTCCTGCTTCTTTACCACAGTGACATAACTGGGGGACAGGGATGGGGGGATGGGGGTGGGAGATGGGGGTGGCACAGGCTGATCACAGACTTTCAACTTCCAAAGCCTCCTGTATTTTGTTATAGCAACAGAAACACACTATGATGTCATTCATCCGTGGTTAGATCCAGAAGTTCAAGTCATGTGGTTAGGTCTCAGGCTTACTCTTCACCTCCTGTGTCTCTTTTCCTCTGGTGGCCTTTTTTGGTGGCAGGCTTTCTCTATATAATGATCATTGGGTGTTCTGCGCTATTATTTGGTGGCAGGCTTTCTCTATATAATGATCATTGGGTGTTCTGCGCTATTATTTGGTGGCAGGCTTTCTCTATATAATGATCATTGGGTGTTCTGCGCTATTATTTGGTGGCAGGCTTTCTCTATATAATGATCATTGAGTGTTCTGCGCTATTATTCTGCCAGCTAGAGCTCCAGGAAAAGACAGCATCTCCAAGATGCAGCAGAAGCCACACAACTGGTGGGAAGGTGGTGGCATACACCTTTAATCCCAGCACTGGGAGGGCAGAGGCAGGTGGATCTCTGTGAGTCTGAGGCCAGCCTGGTCTACAGAGCGAGTTCCAGGACAGTCAGAGCTGTTACACAGAGAAAACCTGTCTCCAAAAACTAAAACCAAAACCAACAAAAGCCACACAAATGATAGTGAGGCTCTAATTAGCCATACTGAGAGGTGTTATGGGGAGGGAAGGCATGGTGGTTTGGGTGAGAATGGCCCCCACAGGTGTACATGTTTGAGAGTTTGGTCCCCAGCTGATAGCACTGTTTTGAAAAGGATTAAGAGGTGTGGCCTTGTTGGAGAAGATGTGTTACTGGGGATGGGCTTTGAGATTTCAAAAGTCTCCACCAGGCCCAGTCTGTCTCTCTCTCTCTGTCTCTCTCTCTCCAGCTTTCAGATTAGGTCTAAGCTTTCAGCTACTTCTTCAGCACCATGACTGCCTGTTTGCTGCCTTGCTTCTGCTGTGATGTCATGGACTCACTCCCTGAAACTGTAAGCAAGGCCCTAACTAAATGTTTTCTTTATAAGTTGCCTTGGTCATGGTTCCATTTCACAGCAAGAGAAAAGTAGCTAGACAGAGGAACAATCCCATCTGAGTTATGTGGGCCTATGGTAGAGGACCAGAGGCTTCCTAAAACTGAAATGAGGGACTTCTGTTAGCCAAAGGGGCAATGGAGGGACAATCACAATGTCATATACCCATGTTAGTGATCAGGTGTGTTCTGAGACCTACCATCCCTGTAGAGAAGTCATTTAACTTCTGTGAACACTGACATCCAATTCAAAATGACCATGCCAAATATCAACAATGTTCTTTCCAGCTATGCACAAAGTTTTTTTTTTTAAGGGGCACGAGCTATAGTGATTATGCTTTTACAAAAACAAGTTTGTTTCTCTGTTTAAGAAAATGAAAAAATAGAGTGGTGGTGGACAAGGAAAGAACTTAGAAGAAAATAGCCCAAAATATTACAGCTAAGATGTAGTCCCCCTGAGCAGAACATCAGCCTAAACCCTGGTTATCTGGGCTTCACAAGCAATGGGGTTCAAAGGACATCTTGATACTAACAAGGAACCCCCATAGCCACAAGCTTGACCTCAGGGCTCAGTGTCATTCTCCTGACCACACACACTGTGTGGCCACTCCTCCTTGACCCCTAATTTAGTGACGATGGTAGGGGTTCTTTGTTTTGTTTGATTTTTAATATTTTTTAAATTTTGCATATTTGTGTGGGTGCGTGCATGCGAGCATAGGTGCCTGTAAACCGGAAGAAGAGGTCGGGTGCCTTGGATCTGAGGTACAGACAGTTGCCAGCCCCAGCCTTGGTGCAGAGGGAAAGTCAGCTCTTTCACAAGAGCAGCAAGCACTCCTAACCACTGAACCACCCTCCAGTCCCCAGAGACTAAGTCTTAATGTGCTTTAATGTGCTTGCCTGTGTAGCATGACTCTTCCCTGAAGAAGAGCGTTTAAGATTTTCTTTTTACCTATCCAGACTGACCAAAGGCCATAGTATGGTTCTCACATAACCTGACTGACTTATTAATCAGGTTGCACAGGGAGCATAGGAACGTGGGAACCAGGGCTGAAGAGATGGCTCAGTGGTTGAGAGCTCCGACTGCTCTTCCAGAGGACCAGGGTTCGATTCCCAGCATCCACATGGCAGCTCACAACTGTCTGTGACTCCATAGGACCCAACACCCTCACACAGACATATATTAAGGCAAAACACCCATGCATATGAAAAAAATTTTTAAAAAAATGCTTACATCTCTCTCCCTCTTTCTCTCTCTCTCCCTCCCCCTTTAAAAAAAAAAGAAAAAAAGAAACGGAACCATACGACACCCCAACATACACACACAAAACAACTGTTTCCCATATGCTTTGTGCTCCAGCTACTCCTGACAGCTCCCCGTAGAATGTTCCCCATTGGAAGCAATTACCTGTTTGCAACCTACCCTACTAGACAGACTCCAAGAGACTTAGGGGAAGGACTGGGGCAGGGTATGTATGTTTGTTCTGTTGCTGTAGTTTATTGGCTATTTTAAGTTTGTTGTGTGGTTGATTTTTTTTCTTTTCTGTGAATAATTTTATTATCAAATTGTCATTGACAGAAATGAAAATCCAATATGTCCCTAACAAGCAAGGTGAAAACACAAATTAAAAGCAACTAGCTCCAGGGCAAGATGGTATATGCGGCTGCCTCAGAGAAAGGGTAAAACCAAAAACAAACAAAACAAAATGACACACAGGAAAAAGCAAACAAAGACAAAACCCACCAAAACAACCAAAAAATCTCACAAGGTGACGTGGGTTGGACAGCATAGTACCTGGGAGGTAGAAGTTCCAAATCCTAGCCCAGAAACAAAACAACCACAAAATAAAACAGAAAACCAAAATGGGTGTGATCATCATCCTCAGCTACATAAAGCTGAAGGTCAACCTGAGGCAACGTGTGCCCTCTCAGAGAAGACGAACGGCAGCTACAGCAAGCATCTATACACGTCAGATGTGGCCCTGCAGGCTCTACAGGACGCCCTCGCTGTGGATTCAGGATTCCCATGACATGCCACCTCCTCTTTCATAACCAGACGCCAAGGTCTCGGAGAGAGCATGCGCTTCTCTGTGCTTCCAGACAAGTGAGGAGCGCCGGTGTCCTCAGAGGACCGCCTTGCAGGGCTGTTTCTTCACCCTTGCTGCAGGCCTGGGCAGTGAGGCACTTAGTGGTGGTGGCACTGGAGGCTGAGCAGGGTGGGGCAGTTCCTGTATTCCGGGTGGTGTTCTGGTTCAGGGGCATCAGCTAGTAGGACGCGGCTCATGCATGAACTGCTTCTTCAGCTCCTGCTTGTTTCTGAGCCAAAGGAACCAATGGCGCACGTCTTTAATCCCAGCACTCGGGAGGCAGAGGCAGGTGGATCTCTGTGAGTTTGAGGCCAGCCTGGTCTACAAGAGCTAGTTCCAGGACAGGCTCCAAAGCCACAGAGAAACCCCGTCTCGAAAAAAAAAAAAAAAGAAAGAAAGAAAGAAAGAACCAAGTGTGAACTTCCTCCTTCTTAAGGTCAAGTCTGGGGCAGAGGACCTTGCAAGCCTCCTCATTAGGACCGGGCTCCATCTTGAAGTGTTTCTTTAGGATCCAGGAAGGCAGAGAACAAAGGCGCTTCCATCTTGACTGTAGCTCAGTTCACATGTTTTCTGTTTTAAGCTTTTGACACAGGCCCTCCTATGTGGCTCTGGCTGGCCTGAGACTCACTATAGAGACCAGGCTGGCCTACAACTTATGGTGATTCTCCCACCTTTGCCTTCCAAGTTCTGGAATTACAGGCAACGCGCCACCGTACCTGACTAGGACTGAGTTTTGTTTCCAGCTTCAAATACAGCACCTGGTACAGAATAGGCACTCCGTAACAGCCGGGGAATGAAAATCTCCCTGACACACACCTGAACGCTTTTGTTCAATATGGCTGCCAGGCAAGGTCTTAACTAGATTCCCCTAGTCCTCCCTCTCTCTCCTTCTCTTCCCTCCTCTCCCTCCTTCGAACCTCTCATAAAGTCCCAATTACATCTGCCCTTAACCAATCGTGTTCTGTCCTGCAGAGGCTTCTGCAGTGCCTTTGAACTACTGGTTTATTGTTTCACAGACGCTCATCTCCCCACCTAACCACAGCTGAAAGAGCTTTCTGACTACAAAGAGTAAGTCTGATCCATCGCTACCTCCCAGTCTCAGACCTTCTATATGTTAGCAGAATTAAGAGTCTGTCAGGCGGTGGTGACGCACGCCTTTAATCCCAGCACTCGGGAGGCAGAGGCAGGCGGATCTCTGTGAGTTTGAAACCAGCCTGGTCTACAAAGTTCCAGGATGGCCAGGACTGTTTCACAGAGAAACCCTGTCTCAGAAAACCAATAAATAAATAAATTAATTAATTAAAAAGAGTAAGGTCTATTATATAGTAGGGATCAAAGACACCTGGGTAATCAATCCAGTTGAGAGTCCCCGCTTCTGTGTTCTGGGGAACAAGTAGGGACAGTAATTGAATATTCAGCTTTATTATCTTCAAACGTGGAAACTGCCCTCAAGCCAGAGAACTTTTAATCTGGAGGCCCTGGCAGCACTTCCCTGGCAAAGATGGAGGAACAAAGCTGTGCTGGAGACTTCCAGGTTAATTAGCAGAGGCTCTCCTTTCTGCCTGGTGGGCTAGTCTTTGCCAAAGCAAACAGCAGCTGTTCCGAAAGTACAGGCAAATCTCACAGAGTGGCCAGGATAGTTTCAGAAGGAAATAAAAAAAAAATGGAATGTCTAAAAACCAGGCCTAGTGACCCTGCCTGTAATCCCAGCACTCAGGAGGCTAAGGCAGGACAGACATAAGAGGTCAAAGGTCAGCCTAGGCTACATACCAAGACTCAGTCTTTTTTTTTTTTTTTTTAAGATTTATTTATTTGCCGGGCCATGGTGGTGCATGCCTTTAATCCCAGCACTCGGGAGGCAGAGGCAGGCAGGCAGATCTCTGTGAGTTCAAGGGCAGCCTGGTCTACAAGAGCTAGTTCCAGGACAGGCTCCAAAGCTACAGAGAAACCCTGTCTCGAAAAAAAAAAAAAAGATTTATCTATTTATTATGTAAACAGTGTTCTGTCTGTTTGTATGCTTGCTGGCCAGAAGAGGGCACCAGATCTCATTACAGATGGTTGTGAGTCATCATGCGGTTGCTGGGAATTGAACTCAGAACCTCTGGAAGAGCAGCCAGTGCTGAGCCATCTCTCCAGCCCAAGACTCAGTCTTTAAGAGATCTGCGGGCTGGAGAAATGACTTTGAGCTTAAGAGGTCATTTTGCCCAGCAGGGGACACATTTGGCAATGTTTGGAGTCAGATTCACTTAAGGAAGGGGACTAGCAACTGGCGTGTAAGTGGCTAAAGGCCAGGGATATTGTTAAGCCACAGTGCAAAGGACAACCTTTGATAAGGTCGCTGTCAGTGTTGGTGGCACTGGGACAGGGAAGGACAGTCTTAATTGTGTCAGAAATGGTGCTGATTGGAACCCAGGCTGCTATGTCGGTGAGGTTTCTGTGTTCACTCTTGCTCTTCTGACAGGGGATCCTTGAAAGTCCCAGGTGAGTACCCAAGGTGGTTACCCAGACTCCTCCTTGGGTGCCCAGAACTCCAGATGCCCATCCTTTTTAACACAGTGGTTCTCAACCTTCTTAATGCTGCAACCCTTTAATACAGTTCCTCATGTTGTGGTGACCCCCATCACAAAATTATTTTGTTGATACTTCATAACTGTAATTTTGATAATGTTATGAATCTTAATGTAAATATCTGGTATGCAGGATATCTGATATGTGACTTCCCCACCCCACCCCACCCCCGCAAAGGGGTCATGACACATAGGTTGAGATCCTGGAAACTTCTCCGTCTATCTCTTCAGATAGGCAAATGCCTCAACACACAAAGCTCTGCTAAGTCCTCTCTCCAGGGTCTTAGTTCTCAAATCCTCCCCATTTGGGAGTTTGCCTTCAAACACAGCCTTGTATATTTTGCCAGTTTTTCTGTATATATATTTCTTTGTATGTGGATGTGCTGTTTCTGGATGAGTTTATGTGCACCATATGTATGTGTGGTACCCTGAAGGCCAGAAGAGGGCATCAGACCCCCTGGAACCGAAGTTACAGATGGTTGTTAGTGCCATTCAGATACTAGGAACCAAACCCAGGTCCTCTGCAGGAATGCTCTCAAACAGCCAATGCTCTCAAACCCTGACCCATCTCTCTAGTCCCTGGCTGATCTTTGTTAGAGGACTGCTCTGCCGATCTGTTGTTAAGGGGTTGTATCAGTATTTTCTGGAGTCTTTTGGACAGAAGCTTCAGACCACTCTGTGATATTGGTAGAACATCTACTCTGCCCAGTTGTCTCCCTTCTGCTGAAAAGAGGGTACCAATAGTCCCCAGAGAGAGAATGGTGACAGCATCTTCCTTTCTCATCCTTACCGCCAGCACCAGAGCTCCCAGGTGGGTGTGGGTGTGGGTGTGGGTGCCTGTCCCCTCTAGGTATCTAAGAAATTTACCCAACCCCTAATTTTTATTTCTTACCCAAGGGGGAGGTTGTGAAGTCTCATGGTAGGCATCACATTTTTCCTGTTTTGATTCTGTTACTTAGGAAAGAGTATGGCTAGAATTAAAGTGCTGTGAATATTAACCTTCCCCCCAAAGTCTGGCTCATTTTGCTGGAAAACCTGCCAAGTTGCGACTGCACCCTGTGTCTCAGGAAGGGTGTGGTCACTTTCTGTTATTAGAATGCAACTCTCATCAGGTTGTGGGTTCGATTATTTCAAATCCATCAATCTCCCCAGTTTTAGAAAATGACAGCGTCTCATTGTTACTGGGTCCTGAAAGCTCCAATAAGCCAGACTCAGTCACCAGTCCTTAGTTGGCCACTTAAAGAGAAAAGCTAGCAGCAAAAAACAGAAAAAAGAGATTTAGTCAGTGTGACCGCTGTGGGAAAAGGAACAAAGAGGCCCAGTGACCTCCCTACCAAGTCCATATCCAGAGGTCCTATAATCAGGTTATAGCTTAAACAGAGAGCTAGAGGTGTACATGGCTAAGCAGCCCTGGTCAAGGTGTGATGCCAGCCATCATTCTTGTCTCTCCTGCAGTGTGGTCTGATAGGTTGTCAGAACTGTGTGAAATTTCCTTCCAGAAGACAAGGCCCCCCTCTGGCCGGCACCGTATTTCAGACGTTTCCTTTTCCTAGCATGAGATTCCTCAGGACATCTACTTGGGGACAGGAGGCATTGTTCCAATTGTCCGATAGCTGAGGGGATGTGTCTGTCCCTCTTCAGTCCTCGAGGGCTGGTTATGCCATTTATTCATGGTCCGAAGAATAAAAGATGCCCAACTGGACTCTTCTGGGCTGATAGGCAGTACCACACTCTGTGCTTATTTCCTCTGCTTGGTGTTCCAGGAAGGCCCGTGTCCTTGCTCTTATGTCACCTGCATTGTGAAAAAGACAAACTGTTTTGGTGGCTCATCTAAAATGGAGCCCACCGCTATAGGGGTAAGGTGAAAAGAGAAGGCACAGGCAGGATTGCCCCCTACTGGCCAGTCTGTGGCAATCCCTGGCCTCCAATCTTGATGATTGCGATTCTTTATTCAGAATCACAGAACTGAAGAGATTTCGTGAACCCAAGGGAAAGCTAGCTTGCTGAAACCACTCAGTGAGTTCCTATAGATGCTGGATGGATGGCAGGGCTCTCAGGACGCCAGGGCCTAACTTAGCAGTTAGGTCGATCAGGATCACAAGGAACCTTAGTCTATATTCCTAAATCAGTCCACCTGAAGACTTGGAGCCTTCAAATAGCTTTGGTAAAGCCTTAGAGCTATTTGTGGGGAAAGATTTTTAGTGCCAGTGGATCACAGAAAGATCACAGTTATCCAAAGGCAGCCATTAATCTGTTCTACTAATTGTTATTTTGGGGACCCAGGTACTTGTTCGTATATCTCTTACACACACTTTCTATCCCCCAAGTTCTTTAAAATTGTTCAGAAAATAGTAACAATATTTCGTTTCAGTTTAACTTTGCTTGTTGTGATTTATTTTATTTTTTTATTAGACAGTGTTTCTCACTATATAGTCCTAGCTGGCTTAGAATTTGCGATGCAGACCAGAAGGGCCTCAGACTCACAGAGATCTACCTGTCTCTGCCTCCTAAGTTCTGGGATTAAAGGCGTGCACCACTACACCCAACTTACTTTGAGATTTTGGGACAAGGTCTCACTATGTAGCCTAGGATAGCTCCAAACTCCCAATCTACTTGCTTGTATTTTGGGAGGGAACCACCACACTCAGCTTTATTTGCTTTACAATTTTATGTTTTTCTGCTATCTTGATTATTAAGGTGAAATACAATCAGTGAAAAATCAAAGTGGAAGAATTACAGTGTTTGCAATAGTTTCACGCTTTGAAGGTTTAAAATGTATATATTTAGGACAATTGCAGAGGGTATGGGTCCTTGTGTTCAAAGATGGCACTAGGGAAACCAGAACATTAAACTCACAGGTTTTTATCTTTAGTGACAAGAATTTACACCTGTTTCTGCCCAGAAAGCTGGGATTGGATGTAGTTAACAATCTGGTGATCTTTGGCTATCTGTAGAGCCAGGCGTCACCCAAATCCCCCAGACTGTTTATCCCAGATTTCTGAGCATTGTTTCTCGGTTAGTAGAACTCATTCTTACGGAAGAAGTCACAGGTACTTTGCAAAAGACATATACTTTGCAAAGGAGTTTTGATAAAAGCCTTAAGATTTATAGTAATAACTGTCGTGAGGAAACTTTGTCCCAAAGTTATACTGTATTTAACTATGTCAAAAGTCCAGTGCTCAGGGTCAGAATCTAGAAGTCTGACCCAACACTGGCTAACTAAGTTGTGCTGAGTCAGATGTTCTTCTTGTCCCATGCGCATTACTCTCTGCTGGCCGTAGCATTTGCAGGGACCCCCACAAACAATCATCTGTTTTTATTGTTCTGTTTTTGTTAACAGAATTTTGTGATTTGATAATTAACCAAAATTTTCTCCAATAACTTAATGTTGCTAGGAATGGACTGGGAGATAATTTTAAATGATACCAAATACTTCTTTTTTTTTCCATACATTGTTTTGTTTTATTTTTTCCATTCAAGAACATAATTAAAGGATACCAAATACTTCTATATCAGGGGGTGGTGTTGTGGAATATTATTTTAACTAGGTAAGGATGTGTTACATTTGTTTATGCTGTGGCATATTACTTTAACTATGAAACGGTGTGTTACTTTGGTCTATGCTGCATTTGTTTAATGATGTAAGGATGTGTGTTTAATTACGTAAAGATGTGCTGCATCTGTTTCACCTTGCCTGTCGAAGGCACCTGATTGGTCTAATAAAGAGCTAAACAGTCAATAGCTAGGCAGAGAAGGGATAGGCAGGACTGTCAATCAGAGAGAATAAATAAGAGAAAAAAATCTAGGCTAAAGGAGCAAAAGAAGATGGAGGGGAGGGGAAGAGAAGGGAGAGGAGGGGAGGAGAGGAAGAACAAGGGAGATGCACGTGGCCAGAAGCCATGAAGTTGCCAGTCAGCCAGACATAGAGAAGCAGTGAAAGTAAGATATACAGAAGAAAGAAAGGTAATAGGTCTTGAGGCAAAAGGTAGATAAAGAGAAACACGTGAAGTTAAAAGAGCTAGCCAGAAACATGCCTAAACTAGGCTAAGCATTCAAAACCAATAAGTCTCTGTGTCATGATTTGGAAGCTGGTTGGTAGTCAAAAGAAAAGGCCTGGTGCAGGATAGTATGATGGCTAGTCATGGTTGTCAACTTGGTTACATCTAGAATCAGAAAACTCAAGCAGTTGAGTAGACCTCTGGTGTTTATGGCCTCCACATTTGATCCCCATTTGGTGGAAGTGTTTGGGAAAGATTAGGAGGTATGTTATTCCCAGTTAGTACTTGTCTTAGAGTTTCTACTGCTGTGAAGAGACACCATGACCATGTTCCTCTTATTAAGGAACACATTTCACTGAAATGGCGGCTTACAGTTCAGAGGCTCAGTCCATTATCATCATGGCAAGGAGCATGGCGGCGTGCAGGCAGACGTGGTGCTGGTTACATCTTGATCAGAAGGCAACAGGAAATGGACTTTGGTACTGGGTGGTAACTTAAGCGTAGGAACCCAAACCCTGCTCCCACAGTGACACAATTCCTCCAACAAGGTCACACCTCCTAATAGCGCCCCTCCCTTTGGGGGCCATTTTCTTTCAAACCGCCACAGCACACAGACCCCTCCTCTCTGTGTGTGCCTCAATGTGTCAATATCATGTAAGCTCTCAGTTACTGCTCCATTGATATTCCTGCCTGTCTGCTCCCATACTCTCTGACATAACGGTCATGGATTCTAACCATCTGGATCCAGGAGCCCAAACGTAAATGCTTTCTTTATAAGTTGTTCTGGTCGTGGTGTTTTGTTACAGCGGTAGGATCATCTGGAAGAAGAATACTCACCTAAACTCTGGGCCACACTGTCATAAAAAAGCATGAAGAAGGAGATTGGCTTTCTTCCTGCTTGCTCTCACTCTCGCTGGCGATTTCGTCTAACCTGTTGCCGAAGCATTCCTTCACTTGTGTTTGTTGTGTGATATTTTGATTGCACTCTGACAATAAACCTTTCTTTGAGTCAGAGGGCAGCGTTAGCCACTAGGCGACCAAACTAAACCATAGAGGTTTTGGAGGACTGAGGAAAGAGAGGTGACAGGAAGTAGTAAGGTGGGACTGAGAGAGGATCTTAACCTTTTATTTTTTCCCCCTTGAGACGGGTTTTTCTGTAGCTTTGGAGCCTGTCCTAGAACCAGCTCTTGTAGACCAGGCTGGCCTCAAACTCATAGAGATCTGCCTGCCTCTGCCTCCCGAGTGTTGGAATTAAAGGTGTGCGCTACCCCACCCTCCCACCCACCGCTACCCTGGTGGATCTCAACCTTTTTTTGCATGGAGGAACAAAAGAGGTAAGAAAGCACTGGTGGCAATACCACTTTTGGGTATATAGCCAAAGGATGCTCAACCGCACCGCAAGGATATGTGCTCAACTATGTTCATAGCAGCTTTATTTGTCATAGCCAGAAGCTGGAAACAACCTAAATGCCCCTCAACCGAAGAATGGATAAGGAAAATGTGGTACATTTACACAATGGAGTACTACACAGCAGAAAAAAATAATGACATCTTGAAATTTGCAGGCAAATGGATGGAGCTAGAAAACATTATTTTGAGTGAGGTAACCCAGACCCAGAAAGACAATTATCACATGTACTCACTCATAAGTGGCTTTTAGACATATAGCAAAGAAAACTAGCCTACAAATCACAATCCCAGAGATCCTAGACAACAATGAGGACTCTAAGAGAGACATACATGGATCTAATCTACATGAGAAGTAGAAAAACACAAGACCTCCTGAGTAAATTGGGAGCATGGGGACATTAGGAGAGGGTTGAAGGAGAGGGGGGAGGCAGGGAAGGGAGCAGAGAAAAATGTAGAGTTCTGGTGGCTTCTCCGATCATCCAGGTTTTTACTCCATATCTGATTCCCAATTTTTTAATGATAAAGAATAGTTAGATAAATGCTTCACCTGACATCCACTTGGGGCATGAAATCACAAAATAGCTGCTCCCCTGGCTTTGCAACCACAACCACTGAATGAATTTTCCTTTCCTGCTCCAAGCCTTCTGAGAGAGTCTGGAATTTTCCTGTTGCAAGTCTCTCTACAACAGCTTCTAAGTGGCCGCCCAAACTCCACAGGCCCCGAACTCCACAGGTGCCTGGGTTCCAAAGAGTTAGCTGCCCACAACTGACTGGCTTTGCCACAGGCAGCTCCCACACATGCTTCTGAACTCATTTGTTTCCTTGTGTCTGAGTTCAGGCAGCTGGCTCCTTCTCCCTGTGGGTCGCAGGGCTCCTTCTCCCTTGGGTCGCAGGGTTCCCTTGGATCCCCTCCTCGGGCTGCTGCCACTAGGTTAGCTGGATCAACACCTACGCAGGCTTCTATTGTTGCAGCGGCCACACACTCAGTTCCCAGCTCCAGGGGAGCAGCTGCAGCTGCCCTCAGCTAGGCTGTGCACTGCTTGTGCTCTCTGTTCAACTATGGTACACAGGGACAGCCAGCCTCACACACCACTGTCACTGTCAGCAGATCTGGGAAGACAACTAGGAATTCTTAAGGGTCCAAATTAGTTTTAAAAGGGGGGTTCCCCATGTTAAAAATGAGGAATATCATGATGCAGGGAGTTAGGTCTCTGTATAGTTCCACAGTAGATGGTTTGAAAATGGAAGAATTAAATGAAGCTAGAATCAACTTAGCTGGGATTGACATAATATTAATTATAATCATGATCATTTTGGTAATTCTTGTTTTAACCCTAAAAAAGTTGTTTGATATTGGTGCCAAATATGAAAAATTGACTGATAAGATAAAATCCTTAGAAAGAGAAACTAATGAAATTAAGAAAAATATTCACACACAGACAGAGGAGTTAGAACAAAACCTACCACACCATTGTATTATGAAACTAAAGAGGAGCGGCCCAAGGCTATTAGAAAACCAATTTTAGTTTATCCAGTTACCATTCAAGAGCGACCACCAGATGATAGGCACCCCCAAGGCTATTCAAAAGTTAACCGGGATCCTATAGAAATGTTAGATTTGACGAGATTTAAGGAAGCAATGGTTTAATATGGTAGATATTCACCTTTTGTGAAGCACATGTTAAATTCATGGGCCACTTAGAACAGAATTATCACTTAAGACTGGAAAGATTTAGTTATAACAGTATTGGAAGCTGGTTCTCAGCTACAGTGGGGAAACTGGTAGAGAGATGAAGCTAGGACCATCAAACAGCAAGGTAGAACTAGAGGTTATGAGATTTCCCAAGATCAAATCCTTGGTGAGGGACAATTATGATGGAGAAAGATTACATTTCATGATCACACATTGATCCTATGCCAACTTTGAATGCTTCAAATGCTTGGGACAAGACTGAAGAATCAGGGAAGAGGACTGAGCCATTTACTATAACATACAAGGCCCCCAAGAAGCATTCACTGGTCTTTTACAAAGATTGGCTTCAACTGTAAATAGAATAATATCAGATCCAGAAGTTAGATGAATATTAATTGAATCTTTGGCTTTTGAAAATGCCAGTTCAGAATATAAAATAGTGATCAGGCCTTTAAAGGCAAGATGAGAACACATAGATGAATGGATTAGAAATAGGGCTGATACTGAATCTCATGCTTATGGTAAATACCTTAGGAGGGATATTTTTACAACAGAAAAAGTTAAAAATTAAAGCCTATGTAGAAAAGGTTTCTGAATTGATTCTGAAAGGAAAATGGAGACATCATCAATTAACAGGAATAGGAAATTATTGTACCTTTCACTAATGCCTAAATTGCCTCATTGTGGGCAGAAAATTAATGTTGGCAAAAGATTGAGAAACTTTTTGGGAGTGATTAGCAAAAAATATCCCAAAAGCAAAAGACTTAAGTTTTAAAAGATAACTATTTGGATTCATCCTCACATTGTATGGGAAACACCAATTTTTGAAACCCCTGCATTGTAAACTGATGTAAACAAATCAGAAAAGGCAGGTTATAAGTCAGGAAATATAAGCAAAGTGGCTCAAAGTCCTTGTGATTCTGTTCAAAAGTCAAAATTATATGCTATTCTCATGGTATTATTAGATTTACAGAACCTCTTAATATAGTTACTGGATCTCAGTATGGATAAAAAGTTGTTTTACATAATGAAACTGCTGACTTATGCCAGATGATTAGAATTAGCCTTGTTATTTATTCAATTACAATAAATAATCAGAAATAGAAATCACCCCTTGTATATAAAACATATCAGATCCCATACGGGTCTACCAGGCCCTCGAGCACAAGGCAATGATGAAATTGACCAGTTACTGGTAGGAAATGTGCAAGAAGCATCAGAACTTCATAAGAAATACCATGTAAAGAGAAGGGTTTGAAAATTTTTTTCATCAATGGTAACAAGCCAAGGACATTATAAGAAAATGTCCAAAGCCAAATCTTAGAATAATAGGTATAGAAGAAGGAGAAGTTCAACTCAAAGGCACAGAAAATTTATTTAACAAAATCATAGAAGAAAACTTTCCCTACCTAAAAGATATGCCTATGAAGATACAAGAAGCTTACAGAACACCAAATAGACTGGATCAAAAAAAAGTCCTCTCACCATATAATAATCAAAACACTAAACATACAGAGTAAAGAAAGAATATTAAGAGCTGCAAAGGAAAAAGGCCAAGTAACATATAAAGACAGACATATCAGAATCACACCTGACTTCTCAGTGGAGACAATGAAAGCTAGAAGGTCATGGTCAAGCATTATGCAGACATTTGAGAGACAACGGATGCCAGCCCAGGCTACTATACCCCGCAAAACTGTCAATCACCATAGAAGGACAAAACAAGATATTCCATGACAAATCTAGATTTCACCAATACCTAGCCACAAACCCAGCCCTACACAAAATACTAGAAGGAAAACTCCAATCCAAGTAAGATGGCTACACCAACAAAAAGACAGACAATTGATGATCTCATTACAGCAAATCCCGAAGAAGAAAAAAACGCACAAATTAACACCACCAACGATAAAAACCAAATTAACAGGAAATAGCAACCACTGGTCATTAATATCCCTTAATGTAAAAGGACTCAACTCACCCATAAAAAGGCACAGGCTAACAGATTGGATACGAAAACAGAATCAATCGCTCTTCTGCATACAAGAAATGCATCTCAACCTCAAAGAAGACATTGTCTCAGAGTAAAAGGTTGGGAAAAAATATACCAATCAAATGGACCTAAAAACAAGTGGGTGTAGCTATCCTAATATCTAACAAAATAGACTTCAAGCTAAAATCAGTCAAAAGAGACAAAGAAGGACATTTCATATTAGTCACAGGGAAAATCCATCAAGAGGAAATTTCAATACTGAACATCTATGCCGCAAATACAAGGGCACCCTCATATGTCAAAGAAACACTTCTAAAGCTTAAATCATATATTAAACCCCACACACTTCAATATACCCCTCTCACCACTGGACAGGTCAATCAGACAAAAAATGAACACAGAAATAAGAGAATTAACAGATGTTATGATTTAAATGGACTTAACAGACATCTATAGAATATTCCATCCAAACAGAAAAGAATATGCCTTCTTCTCAGCACCTCATGGAACCTTCTCAAAAATTGACCACATACTCAGTAACAAAACAAACCTCAACAAATACAAAAAATTGGAATAACCCAATGTACCTTATCAGATCACCATGCTTTAAAACTAGAAGTCAACAGAAATACCAATTCCAGAAAACCCACAAACACATGGAAATTAAACAATGCTCAACTGAATCATCAATGGGTCAAGGAAGAAATAAAGGGGGAAATTAAAGACTTCCTAAAATTCAATGAAAATGACCACACAACAAACCCAAATTTATGGGACACAATGAAAGCAGTGTTAAGAGGCAAGTTCATAGCACTAAATGCCTACATAAAGAAGCTGGAAAAATTCCACACTAGTGAATTAACAGAACAATTGAAAACTTTAGAACAAAAAGAAGCAAACTCACCTAAGAGAACTAGACAGCAGGAAATAAACTGAGAGCTGAAATCAACAAAATAGAAACAAAGAAAACAATAAAAAGAATCAATGAGACAAAGAGTTGGTTCTTTGAGAAAATCAACAAAATGGACAAACCTTTATCCAAACTAACCAAAAGGCAGAGAGAGAATATCCAAATTAACAATATCAGAAATAAAAAGGGGGGACATAACAACAGACACAAAGGAAATACAGATGATCATCCAGTCATATTTTGAAAACCTGTACTCCCCAAAATTGGAAAACTTAAAGGAAATGGACAACTTTCTGGATAAATATCACTTACCAAAATTAAATCAAGACCAGATAAGCAAATTAAACAGACCTATAACTGCTGAAGAAATAGAAACAGTCATCAAAAGCCTCCCAAACAAAAAAAGCCTAGGACCAGATGGTTTCAGCTCAGAATTCTACAAGACTTTCAAAGAGGAACTAATACCAATACTCCTCAAATTATTCCACACAACAGAAACAGAGGGAACATTGCCAAACTCTTTTTATGAAGCTACAATTACCCTGATACCCAAACCACAGAAAGACAATACTAAGAAAGAGAATTACAGACCAATCTTACTCATGAACAATGATGCAAAAATACTAAATAAAATACTAGCAAATCGAATCCAAGAACACATCAGAACCATCATTCACCATGACCAAGTCGGCTTCATCCCACAGATTCAGGCATGATTCAATATACGAAAATCTGTCAATGTAATCCACCATATAAACAATCTGAAAAATAAAAACCACATGATCATCACATTAGATGCCGAAAAAGCATTTGACAAAATACAACATCCCTTCATGATAAAGGTCTTGGAGAGAGCAGGGATACAAGGAACATACCTAAACATAATTAAGGCAATATACAGCAAGCCAACAGCCAACATCAAACTAAATGGAGAGAAACTCCCAGCGATTCCACTGATATCAGGAACAAGACAAGGTTGTCCACTCTCTCCATACCTATTCAACATAGTTCTTGAGGTCCTAGCTAGAGCAATAAGACACCAAAGGGAGATCAAGGCGATACAAATCGGAAAAGAAGTCAAACTCTCACTGTTTGCTGATGATATGATAGTTTACATAAGTGATCCCAAAAATTCTACCAAGGAACTCATAAACACATAAACACATAAACTCATAAACACATTCAGCAATGTAGCAGGATACAAGATTAACTCAAAAAAATCAGTAGCCCTCCTGTACACAGATGATAAAAGGGCTGAGGAAGAAATCAGAGAATCAACACCCTTCACAATAGCCACAAATAGCATAAAATATCTCAGAGTAACTCTAACCAAACAAGTGGAAGACTTGTATGACAAGAACTTTAAATATTTGAGGAAAAGAAATTGAAGAAGACACAAGAAAGTAGAAAGACCTCCCATGTTCTTGGGTAGGCAGAATTAATATAGTAAAAATGGCAATCTTACCGAAAGCAATCTACAGATTCAATGCAATGCCTATCAAAATCTCAGCAAAATTATTTGAAGGCCTTGAAAGAACAGTACTCAACTTCATTTGGAAAAGCGAAAAACCCAGGATAGCCAAAACAATCCTGGGCAATAAAAGAACTTCTGGAGGCATCACAATCCCTGACTTCAAACTCTACTACAGAGCTACAGTACTGAAAACAGCCTGGTACTGGCACAAGAACAGACAGGAGGACCAAGGGAACTGAATAGAAGACCCAGATATCAATCCACACATCTTTGAACACCTGATCTTTGATGAAGAAACAAAAAATATTAAACGGAAAAAAGAAAGCATATTCAACAAGTGGTGCTGGCATAAACTGGATATCAACATGTAGAAAAATGAAAATAGGCCCATATCTATCACCATGCACAAAACTCAAATCCAAATGGATCAAAGACCTCAACATAAAGCCAGCCACACTGAACCTTATAGAAGAGAAAGTGGGAAGTACACTTGAATGCATTGGCACAGGGAACCACTTCCTAAATAGAACCCCAGCAGCACAGACACTGAGACAAACAATTAATAAATGGGACCTCCTGAAACTGAAAAGCTTCTGCAAAGCAAAGGACACGGCCAACAAGACAAAACAACAGCCTGCAGAATGGGAAAAGATCTTCACTAACCCCACATCAGACAGAGGTCTGATCTCCAAAATATAACCACTTTTGGGTATATATCCAAAGGATGCTCAATTGTGCCACAAGGACATGTGCTCAACTATGTTCATAACAGCGTTGTTTGTCATAGCCAGAACCTGGAACCAACCTAAATGCCCCTCGATCAAAGAATGGATAAAAAAGTGCTACATTTACACAATGGAGTACTACACAGTAGAAAAAAATAATGACAGCTTGAATTTTGCAGGCAAATGGATGGAGCTAGAAAACATTATTTTGAGTGAGGTAACCCAGACACAGAAAGACAATTATCACATGTACTCACTCATAGGTGGTTTCTAAACATAAAGCAAAGAAAGCCAGCCTACAAATCACAATCCCTGAGAACTTAGACAACAATGCAGACACTAAGAGAGACTTACATAGATATAATCTTCATGGGAAGTAGAAAGTATAAAAAGACAAAATCTCCTGAGTAAATTGGGAGTATGGGGACCTTGGGGGAAGGTTGAAGGGGGTAGGGGAGAGGCAGGGAGGGGAACAGAGAAAAATGTAGAGCTCAATAAATATCAATAAAATATATTTAAAAAGCTCTAAAAGGTTCTAAACACACAAAAATGATTGTAACTTCCTAGTCTCACAGTCTCATGCCAACTGCAGCACAGACATGTGTTTCCTGACAGCTGCCTGCAAGATGGAGCCAGCCACAACAGTATGAGCTAAGCAGCATGGTGGGTTCCTGCAGTCTCTCACACTCAACGTAGTACACAGAGGCTTCTCCCAGCCACTGCCTGTGGACTTGAGAGTTCCACCAGCGTGCTACATTGTGGTTTAGGGTTTTTGTGGTTTTTTAAAAAAGATTTATTTATTTATTTATTACATAGACAATGTTAGAAGAGGCCATGGGATCTCATTACAGGTGGTCGTGAGCCAACATGTGGTTTCTGGGAATTGAACTCAGAACCTTTGGAACAGTCAGTGCTCTTAACCTCTGAACCATTTCTCCAGCCTGGTTTAGGGTTTTTGCTCATGCAGACAAAAAAGGTTACAGATACACAGTAAATACAGATTCAGATGGAAGAAAAAACTCTCAACAGGTTACGGTATGTTTGAAAATATACATAGGCTTGGGAAAGAAAAGTAAAATGATAGAAAAAGCCCTTAAAAATAGAGTAACAAGGACGGGAGAAATGGCTCAGTGTTCTTGCAGAGGATCTGGGTTCAATTCCCAGAACCTACATGGCAGCTCACAACTGTCCGTAACTCCAGTTCCAGGGAATCAGACACCCTCACACAGACAAATGTGCACATAAAATAAATAAATAATATATAAAAGACCCCAAAAAATAGAGTAATAAAGATAATAAGCCATGTAAAGATAGAAAATACACAGAGAGTCTGGATCCTATATGCTATTGTGCTGTCTTTAATTTTTTTGCCTGCTAAGAGACATTGAATTACAAAAACTGCTAGATTCAAGGAACCTATATATTTTAAAGATATATTAACTTCAAAATTTAAGGCAAAAGATGTGCTACTTTGGGAAAAAGTTCATGCTTTTATTCCAGGTTAAATAAAATAAGGTTTGATCAAGGAAGAACCCCTGAAATCCTGACTACAGATACAAAGAAATAAGCCTAAAAGAACCACAGGACACATGGTGTATATTTTACTGTTCAAACATATAACAAATAATCATCTTTGGATGACTTGTGTACAATGCACAGTTTATACTTGTATTAATGTGGATATGCATGCTATCTTTAAAAGTTTATGTGTTTTCAGAACAAGGGAACCAGATATCATAAAAACAGATGAGCCAGATGATCCACCATCCAAAACAGCTTCAAGGCTGCTGACTGAGATGATCCAGCCTCGCAGAATACTCCAGTGAAGATCTAACAATGATCATGATTTTCTGAAAGTTCCCTCAAAGATTACTAGTGCTCTCAGATAGCAGGAAGCTGTCTAGAAAAAATAGCACTCCCAGCTATCAGGAAGCAGTCTAGAAAAAATAGCATGCATGTTCCCAAAATATTGGCTATAGATGTTTGCTATCATTTAAAGGTGGTTGGTTACAAGTCATTATGGGCAATAGTCAGAAAAAAGCTGAACAAAGATTAGATTCAAGGATCTCTTTCTGAAAAGAAAAAGGGGAGATATAGCAATGATAGGATAAAAGGGTAGATTATTAAATCTATTAAACCAAGAATGCAACTACTAATCTTAAATATTTTACATTAGTATGAATTTTTGTATCTTAATACAAATTTAAGGTTATTTCTGTTATATTGTATATATGTTTCTACTCTGGTTTATTGTGCTTATGCAACTCTTTTAAAGATGTAATGTACAATTAAAAATACAGATTAATAGTCATCTATAAGAGTTAAACATAGTCATGTTAGATAAGTTTTCAAGGTCATAAACATATATTCAGATAGATGGTCTTAAAATACTTCAAAGACCTACAGAATATGACATTTAATATGTTTAGTAACCAAAGGTTTTTCATAACAATGAGACACATCTGATCCTGGCAGCACCAATCTACTTCAGAGAAGATGATGGGCATCAAAGAAATGCCATATGAAGTTTACTTTCTTTATGACAAAAGCTAGCCATGTGAACAAAGAAACTGTCCCTACCTAAATTGCTGACAGTTACTGTCCAAACTGGACCAGCAAGATACAAGAAAAGCAACTGCTGAACTTTGCCAAGACAAAGTAGGACAGTCCTTCAAAATTCCCTGCTTCACAGGAAAGTCTGTCAGATATTCTAGGCCTGTAGGCCAGAGTTGGATGCCCCAATGTTGCAGAAGAACTTTGGGTAACTGTCCAGGCAGCCTGATGTCCCTGTCATTAGGCAACATTTATCCTTCTGGGGTCTTTGATGAAGTTGAAGACAGATAGTTATACTTTTCCTTAGTTATGATAAAAGGTAAGTTAGTTATAAAACTTTAGACTCACAAAGATAAAATAAATAATATAATATTTATTCTTCTAGGGGCTGGAGCAATGGCTCACAGGTTAAGAGCACTGACTACTCTTCCAGAGGTCCTGAGTTCAATTCCCAGCAACCACATGGTGGCTCACAACCATCTATAATGAGATTTGGTGCTCTCTTCTGTCCTACAGGGATACACACAGGCAGAATACTATATATATAATAAATATATCTTTAAAAAAATATTTCCTCTAATTTTGTCAAATACAAATGGACTGGATATTGGAACTATAGTTCTTACTTAATAATGGTTTTTGTTGTATATAATCTTACTGTATTAAAGTTTAAATTTTCCTATTTAATTAAACAAAAAGAGGGAAATGCTGTGAAGTAATCCTTATGTATACTGTGAAGATTTGCCACTTTGCTTGGTTTAGTAAAAAGCTGGTTGGCCAGTAGCCAGGCAGGAATTATAGGCAGGACAACCAAACTAGGAGAATGATGGGAAGAAGAAAAATGGAGCCAAAGGAGATACCAGCCAGCTACTGCGGAAGCAGGATGTATAGAAAATGAGGTAACAAACCATGAGCCATGTAGCAAAGCATAGATAAGAAATGTGGGTTAAATGTAAGAGTTAGGAAGTAATAAGCCTAAGCTCTTGGCCAAGTATTTATAGTTTATATATAGTCTCCAAGTCAGTTATTTGGGAAGTTGTTGCTGGCTATTTGGCAGCAGGTGGTTGGGACAGGAAATTTGCACCTAGTGTATTAATCCAGTTGTTCATCTATCTAGTCACCCTGAATCAGAATATATAACAACAGGTACAGCCTCAAGACAAAAAACAGAGTCAAAACAATGGAAAACACATGACAATGACATTTAACAACTGGAGTCCTGTGCTTCAGAGGTTCACCAGTCTGACTGAGAGAGTTCTTTGGCTCCAAATATCACCCGGTGGCCCTCAGCAACAGGTCGGAAGAGAAAATTGGGTGGCTGTGTCTGTCTGAACTCCAAATAACCAACAACAGTTCAACCAAATCCAAATTCCCGAAAACCAAATGAATATTAGACGCGGTGCTCAGATGGTCTCAGAGAATGTCTCCACCAACAATTTACTAAGGGAAATATTGCTTCATCCAGCTTCCCACCTAGAACCTTGCTGCCAGTTCAGAACAGATGACACAGACAAGACATAGACAGACACAGAAGCATCTTTTACCTTGAAAACCAGTGGAGACTGAGGACTGTAGTGAGGAGGAAGAGCTGGGCCTGAGTAAGGAACACCTCTTAGTGGCCATCCCCTGGCAGTTCCTACCCCAGACGGTTCACTCGCATCTTGGTGGGTCCTCCAAATGTTTTGGTGTCAAAAACCAGAAGCTAACAATGGGATGTTGCAAGGCAAAAATTTATTTATGGCCAGGCCAAACTTTGAGTCTCCCATAGTAGAAGAGCAAAGTGGCCCAGATTAAAGGCAGAATAGCCTCTTTATACCAGGTAAAAAAAAATTACAAAAGTGGAATTTTGCAGTTATCTTTATGATCATGGAAAAGGTACATGTTATGGGTTTATGGTCAGATAATTATTGGAACATACCATGAAGCATTTTATGGTCAGTCAATTCTTGGAGCATATCATGAAATAATGGGAACAACTTATGATGTGTAAATTACAAGATTATAGAGGAAGAACAAGTTGATCTTCAGCTTGGGACATGATTAGAGACTTAATTTTATTTTATTAAAAAACAAAACTCAGGAGTAAACATTAGAGAATAAACCTGAGAAATCCAAGGAGCAACAGAGTTATGAACACTTTCTTCTCCCCACTTCCCAGGTTAAAGAGTACACACGCAACCTCTCGGCTCCTCCTTTTTCTCCTCTGTGTGCCCTTCTCTCTCCTTCTGAGTTCGCCAGGGAACTCCACAGTCCACTCGGGTCAACTGAATGTGGACTCTGTCCTCTAAACCACGGTCAGACTCCATTGGTGGTCTCAGAGCAATCAACACAAACAAATTTCCCTAACAGAGACTAACATTGTGTTCAGCTAGGAAAAGGAAGAAAAATAGTCAGTTGTCCCTTAACGCCTTCTTCTGACCTCCATGGGCTCTCATACATGTGGGCATATACTCACACAGACATAAATAAAATAAATCTGTAAAAGAAAGGGAAAAAACTGAGACAGGGTCTCACTGTGCAGCTTTTGCTGTTGAGGAGCTCACCTTGAACTCACAAAGATACACCTACCTGCCTCTCTGCCTCCTGAGGACTGGGATTGAACATGTGTGCCACTATGCCAGGCTTAAAGAAAAAAAAGGTATGATTCAGCTAAAGGATGTGTGGATTCATCCAGTTTTGAAAATAGTAAACAAGTAGACACTCATTTTCCAGGTAAAAAGTAGTATTCAACTGTTCTGACAGGTGGATGAAGCCCATCCATCTCCAGCTCCACCCAGTGAGGGGGCAGACAGTTGCTGAGGAAGGTGATATACCTATCTGCTGTCTAGAAAACTCAGGTGAGTAATCTCTAGTCCCTTGTTCTCTGCGACTCTAAGACAGCCTGTTGGGATGGTCAAAGAATAAGCTTTAACAGTCTCAGTGGAAACCGTGAGGGATGTCTGAGCTGAAGTCAAGGGACATGGAGTGTGGGGATAGGAAGAGGGCAGGGAGGTTAATGGGAATTTGTGGGAGGACATATTGGTAGGAGGGTGGACATTAGTCCACAGGTGAAAATTAGTGAGCTATATCCAGTTGTGTTATATAAGAGTGGCTTCAGGGGGAGTAGGTATCCGGCCTAAGGCAGATCATGATCCATGAGTTAATCAGGGCACTGTAGCAGCATCTATGAAGAGATGATCTGTCAGTCAAATCTACACTCTAAAATGTATGGAGATCATACACACACGCACATACACACACATTTAAGGTCCTCTGCCTCCCGAGTGCTGGGATCAAAGGTGTGCACCACCACATGTCAAAAATAAATGTCGTCAGGTCCTTGAGAGGGGTCATTGTCCCTGTTTCTTGTTTCTACAAAAAATCACATGAAAAGATGCCTAGGTAGGTGTGGAGGTGCACACCTGTTCCTTGAGCAGGAGCTGGCCCTCACACCTTCTCCTTTTAGTTCAACTTTCCACTTAGGTTTGGGTTTGCTTAAATTTTATTTGGAAATATGAAGAGGGATATGTTTGTGCCCTGGCTTTGGAATTGAACTGGCACCCTTAATCATTACCCTTTGTATGTTAATGTTATAGACTCTCACAAGTGACTCGTGTTTAGGGGTCATCTTAGCAAGGGTGTCATGTTTGGTATTCTTTCAACCCCTGTTTCTATAGTCCTCTGTTTACCGGATTCTGGAAGCCACTACTCCCCAGGCTTTCTTTACTGGGGTCATTCTCCCAAAAGACACTTCTCTGAAATGGCCAACGGTGCCAACCTGAGAGCCTGCCTGAGGGCATCATACATGAACCATTGTTCTCTTGTCTTACAAACTGGCAAAGAAAGAAGCACAGCTTCAGAGGAGCCAGAGGGCCATCTTTCTCTCCTCTCCAGGTCTGGTCTGCCTGCTTCCTCGGTTCCACAGCCGAGACCTTCAAAATAAATGTCTTGGCTGTCCTGGAACTCATTTTATAGATCAGGCTGGCCTCAAACTCACAGAGATCCACCTGCCTCTGCCTCCCGAGTGCTGGGATCAAAGGTGTGCACCACCACCTGTCAAAAATAAATGTCATCAGGTCCTTGAGAGGGGTCATTGTCCCTGTTTCTTGTTTCTACAAAAAATCACATGAAAAGATGCCTAGGTAGGTGTGGAGGTGCACACCTGTTCCAAGCACTTAGAAGTAAGAAACAGATGAATTAGGAGTTCTAGGTCTTCCTTGATGTCTTAGTCAGTGTTCTGTTGGTATGAAGAGACATTATGACCACAGAAACTCTTATAAAGAAAAATGTTTAATTGGGGCTGCCTTACAGTTTCAGAGGTTTTGATCTATTGTCATCACAGTAGGAAGCATGGCAGCATTCAGGCAGACATAGTGCTGGACAAGTACCTTACGAGCTCTACATCTGAATCTAGAGGTATCAGGAAGAAAGAGACACTGGGCCTGGTTTGAGCCTTTGAAACCCCAAAACTCAACCCGTGACACTTTGTCATACAAGGCCACACTAACTCTAACAAGGCCACACCTCTTAATCCCTGTCAAGTAGTGCCATTTTCTGATGACCAAGCATGCAAATATATGAGCCAATGGAGATCATTCCTATTCAAACCTCTACATTTGGCTACATTACAAGTTTGAAGTTAGTCTGGACTACAGGAGACTCTGTTTTATTAAGTGTGTGTGTGTGTGTGTGTGTGTGTGTGTGTGTGTGTGTGTGTAAGTTGAGGCTATAGCTCAGTTGCTAAAGAGTGCTTGTCTAGCATGCATGAAGTCCTGGATAAATTGTATGTGATGGGGCTGGAGAGATGGTTCAGAGGTTAAGAGCACTGCCTGCTCTTCCTGAGGTCCTGAGTTCAATTCCCAGCAACCACATGGTGGCTCACAACCATCTATAATGAGATCTGGTGCCCTCTTCTGGTCTGGTGGCATACATGCAGACAGAACACTGTATACATAATAAATAAATAAATCTAAAAAAAAATGTGTTTTCCACCCTAACCTCTGTAATGGGCCAAGTTTTCCCTCTTTAAAAAAAAAATAAAATAAAAATAAAAAATAAAATAAAAAAAAATTGTGTGTGATGACTCACATCTGTAATCTCAGCATTTGGGAGGCAGCGCCTTGGTGTGTGGGCTAATCTTGGTTATCAACTTGACACCTGGGAAGAGAGGCCCTCAGACGCGGAATTGCCTTTATCAGATTGGCTGGGGCATGTCTATAGGACAGAGGGCCCACCTGGGAATGCTCACCCCACTGTGGGTGGTGCCATCCCTAGGCAGGTCTACCCAGGTGTTTAAGGAAGATAGTTGAGCATGAATGACCCAGGGAGAAACTAGCTCCTTTGTAGTGGGTTTTTTGTTTGTTTGTTTGTCTGTTTTGGTTTTTGTCATTGCTGTGTTGGTTTGGTTTTCGAGACTGGGTTTCTCTGTGTAGCCTTGGCCATCCTGAAACTTACTAAGTAGAACGGGCTGGCCTTGAACTCACAGAGATCTGCCAGCCTCTGCCTCCCTGAATGCTGGAATTAAAGGCGTGCACCATCACCACCCAGCTCTTTGTAGCTGTTACTTCAAGCTTTGGACTTCAGTTCTTGCCTTGCCTTCCTTGGACAATAGACTTTAACTTAGGAGATGGAATAAACCCTTTCCTTCCCAAGTTGCTCTTTTTTTTTTAATTGTGATGTGTATCACAGCAATAGAAAACAAACGACAACACAGGGGACATCATATGTTTAAGGTCATCCTCAGCTACATAGGGAATTTGAGGCCAGCCTAGGATACATGAGACATTGTCCCTCCCCCTAAAAAAACGTTGTCTTCGAGGCTTGAGCGGGAAGACTGCAAACAGGGACGGCAGTCATGGCAGGAAGAGAGGAAGCAGAGTGTTGTGAAGTTGCTCCTGGCCTGGAGCCTGCTTGGGTTTGTGGTTGAGAGTCAAAGCGGAAGAATCAACATGCGGGACCAGCAGGACTGCTCAGTGGAGAAAGGCACTTGCCGCGGAGTCTGATCCCTGGACCACACGTGGTGGAAGGAGAGAACTGACTCGCAAAAGTTATCCTCTGACTTCCACACAAGCACTGTAGCATGCATGTGCCTACAGACACATACAGACACACAATAAATAGAAACGTAATTTGAAAAAAGGAAAATCAACAAAGGCTTTTCTTCTCCTCCTCCTTTTCCTTCTCCTTCGTCCCTTTCTCCTTGGTCAGTGGCACTGGGACAAGACAGGCACGATGACACTCTGTTCTCAGTTATTGACCACTGTGGGCAAGTTGTCCTCAGGATGAAATGTGACTTCCTGGAGAGTATAATTAGCTAGGGGAGAAACTGAGGTTCTCCAAGGTTAAGAATGTGACTGATTACCGAGTGAGGAAGCCGGGACTGGCAGCCAGCCCTCCCGACGGTTAGAGACGACTCTCTGCCATCCATCACCCCTTGAGCACTGGTGCTGAGCAGTGTAGGCCAGTAAGAGGGATGGCAGAGCTGAGAGAGGGATCCTGAAGGCAGCTACAGAAGTGTGGCTGCCTTTGTGGGATGGGGGAAGACTTGGATGGGCACAGATTAAAAAGGGTGAAGGAAACAATTGAGAGCTACATACATGCTCCCCTGTTGCCACCTCCCTAGGTCACTCGTCCCACCCCAAGTTGGCCGGGTGAGAGTCCAAGTATAGTCTTGGCTCTCAACACTTTCAGGGCTGGGGGAGCAGCAGGGAACGGAGAGTATTAAATATTTTACACAATAGTGCAACTTGGAGCTTGCTTGCTGGCGGCCCCAGGGCCGAATCTGGCTTGAAGACAGATTTTGTTGGGTCTGGCTAGTTCTTTTGAAACATTGAAAAATATTTTTAAACGGAGAAATCTCACAGAACAGATTTCTTGTCTTTCTCGGAAACTAGAAATCTCTCACAACACTGCACCATGTTTCCCTTGGCAGCAATTGAGCATCAGCTTCTTGCCACCCAAACCTGTGGCAGCTGGCACTGCCTCTCATCCACCTGACTGGCCTCTGCGACCTTGACATGGCCCCCATGGCATGCTGCTGGCCCAAATCTGGCTTTTGTCTTGACTCAGAAGGGTCTTCAGGATTCAAACTTGAGGCCCCAAAGGATACGGGTAAATGCTCACCCTTCTGAGTAAAGGTATTAGAGATACTGACCAGAGGTGGCCAGGGACTCAGAAAAAGAGGCTGGCCACCCAAGTCAGGACACACTTATCTCTAGAGAAATAAACATCTGTGTTTGTTTGTGACAGGGTCTCATGTAGCCCAGGTTGGCCTGAAGCTTGCTTGCTACATAGCTGAGGATGACTTTGAACTTCTGACCCTCCTTCCTCCACCTCCTGACTTCTGAGATTACAGATATGCAACACTATGTCCAGTTTTAAGTGGTTCTAAGAGCATTCTGGGCAACCACTTTATGCACTGAGCTACATCCAAAGCTCCTATATTACCACATCGGGCACGAGCCACACAGCTTGATCCAACGTGGGCTCTGCTGCCTCGCTGAGCCGAAGTGAACTCATCCTCACCCAGCGGTGACAGGAAGGGCGGTAGGCGGAGGGAGGGACGCGGTGCTTGAGGGGGCAGGGAGGATGGTGAGTCAGAGGCCAGTGGGGCGGAGATCTGGGGAAGCTCTGCACTGACTGCATAGACACGCCCACAAGGAGAGGTTTCCGTGGAGTGGGAAGAATGGGTGGATCGCAGAGGACTGTGCAAGCCCCGGGAGGTCAGCTGGGCACGTGGGTGGCTCTTTGAAGATATTTGCTAACAAAGGGCGGTGAGCTGAACATTGAGGAGGAGTATTTTTTTTTTCGGGTGTGTGGGGGGAGGTTGCACTTCTTGTCAATTAAGGAGAGAAAGAAGGCAGTTAGTTGAGGGATAATGCAAATGGAGAAAGCGAGAGCAGGGTTAGGGGTAGAGTTTCTCTTGAGGGTAAAAAAGGAGGTCTCCCTTAGCAATAGGTCGCTAAGAAAAATGCAGCCTCGGGGCTGGAGAGATGGCTCAGAGGTTAAGAGAACTGACTGCTGTTCTGGAGGTCCTGAGTTCAATTCCCAGCAACCACATGATGGCTCACACCCATCTATAATGAGATCTGGTGCCCAGAACTCTATGTACATAATAAGTAAATTCAAAAAAAAAAGAAAAGAAAGAAAAGAAAAATGCAGCCTCCACAAGGACTGCCAGCTCACCAAGGCAAAACCCTGGTTGGAACAGTCAAGGACAGCAAGAAAATATCCTAGAAACTTCTAAAGAACACTTTTGCTTTTGTTTGGCTTTTTTTTTTTTTTTGAATGATAATTTCTTTAGTCTGTGGCCCTGTCTGGCTTCAGACTGCTGCTTCAGCTGGGATTGTAGACATGAGTTACTGTGGCTGGTAACCAGGCAGATGTTCTTAACCACTGACTGTGGTTACTTGGCAGGTGTGCTCCCCACCTCTGCACCTGGAACTCTACCCCACTGCTCCCAAGCTGCCAGGCCCCAGCACCTGTGGCTGCCTTACCTCCCACTGGGTACAGAGTGGGCACCATGGAGTCCGTCTGCCACTCTATCCCAGGATTGACTCCTCCCTCTGCCCAGCATTCTCCCCTGGGACTGAAGCTGCTCTTCTCAGCTGCTACTGGCTCCTGCTATGCAGGAATCTCGGAAGTCCCAGAAAATGGGGACATGCTCAGTCACACATATGCATACCTGGAGGAATTTTTTTATTTTGTTAAAGTCAACAAAATTTAGCCGGGGAAGCTGAGATCTTCTTTACACTTCTATTACTAGTACTGTTGTATTTATTTTGAATTATGTATCAAGGGAGGCTCTTTTATTCCCCCGTGCTCGAGGCTTCCCAGAGCTAAATACAGCCCTGTTCTCACACCCTAAATCAGAGCAACTTCAGAGCCAGGAGGATGTGGCAGGAGGCACGGGCCCAGCCACAGGCAGAGTAGAGCAGGGAGGGCATGTCACTAGGGAGTGTGGACCTGCCCAAGCTTTTGCTACCCTCTCAGCTCTCAGAAAGTTCAAAACATGCTGGAACTCGGGAAGAGAGGTATTTTGCCCTAGTGACTAAGACATGTTCGAGCATTTTCTCACAGGCTCCTGCACATCCCAAAATAAACTGCTGGCTTGGCTATTGGCTGCTGGCATGTGATTACATTTGTCTAATGTTACAGAGTGGCAAGCAGGTGGGTTATACTCACAGGGGTTGGTTTGTAGCGAATGCTCCACCCACAATGGAGTTCCTGGCTAAGCTTCTGGGCTGGGGCAAAAGGACAAATGCCAGAGACAAACATCACAGCAGTAACAAGTGTACCCAATAGGCCAAGAAAAACACTTACTTAAAAAATTATTTGTAGTCGAGTGGTGTTGGCATACACCTTTAATCCCAGCACTCAGGAGGCAGAGGCAGGAGGATCTCTGTGAATTTGAGGTCAGCCTGGTCTGCAAGAGCTAGTTCCAGGACAGGCTCCAAAGCTACAGGGAAACCCTGTCTCAAAAAGCAAAAAAAAAAAAAAATAATAATAAAAAATAATAAAAAAAATTGTGCATACTGTTTGTGTATATGTGTGTGTGGTATGTGTCGCACACACATGCAAGTGCTTGGGACCCAGCTTTCTCCTTACACCATGTAGGTTCAGGGAACTGAACTCAAATCATCAGGCTTGGTAGAAAGCACCCTTGCCTGCTGAAGCATCTTGCTGGTTCTCACCTTTCACAGATAGTAGTGAAAGGTCCAGAGAGTGGAGACTCTGGGGATTATAAGAGCAAGCTGATAAACCAAGCATGGTAGCCCACGCCTATAGACGTAGTTCTTGGATGGCTGAGTCAGGAGGACCACCTTGAGTTTGAGGCCAGACTGCTCTACATTGTGAGAATAAACGCAGGGGCATAGGTAGTGAGGTGGCTCAGTATATGTAGATGCTCAAAACCAAGCCTGATGACCTCAGTTCCATCCCTGAACCTGCTTGGTGGAAGGAGAGAATGGGCTTCTTCAAGTTGTCCTCTGACTGTAACCTATGTATTATACACATGTGTGCACACACACAATAATTTAAAAAATACCCACAAACACAAAGAAACACACAAAAGGAAGAGGATGGGATTACTTCTGAAGAAATATTCATTTTATCTTGGAACCCTAAGATCTAAGTAAAAGGATGTATGTGTGTGTGTGTGTGTGTGTGTGTGTGTGTGGTGTGTGTCTGTGTGTGTGTGGTGTGTGTGTGTGTGTGGTGTGTGTCTGTGTGTCTGTGTATGTGGTGTGTGTGTATGTGTGTGTGGTGTGTGTGTGATGTGTGTGTATGTGTGTGTGATGTGTGTGTGTGGTGTGTGTGATGTGTGTGTATGTGTGTGTGATGTGTGTGTGGTGTGTGTGTGGTGTGTGTGTCTGTGTATGGTGTGTGTGTGTCTGTGTGTGTCTCTGTGTGTGTGTGGTGTGTGTGTGGTGTGTGTGTCTGTGTATGGTGTGTGTGTGTCTGTGTGTGTCTCTGTGTGTGTGTGGTGTGTGTGTGTGGTGTGTGTCTGTGTCTCTGTGTGTGTGTGTTACTAGAACTGTCCCTAGGGCCTTGCATATGCTAAGCAGATGATCCGGGCCCTGTGGCCACTAAGTGTGTTTGTGAACTCAGGCTGGAACAACACGTCGAAAAGGAAGTTCTGAGATGGATTTAGTCCTGCAAAGACTATTTGATATATATGAAGATGTTTAAAAAACTGGAAAACCATCGGGTGACAGCAATTAGGATAAAGGACAAAGAAAGCAGGAGAAAGAACATAAGGCCCACATGAGGAGGGATTTATGATGCCCTGCGCCTCAGGAGGGAAAAAAGAGAACATGAGGCGCAGGGTAGGAGTGGCTGAAGGAGAGAGAGGGAGCAAAGAGGCAAAAAGAAGGAGGTGAATACAGCAAAGCCTGAAACCACACTAGGTGCAGGGAGCTCATATTCAGGCAGCCTGTGGCTTTCAGTAGAGAGGCCATCACTAAAAGATGCCCAGCTTAGTAGCAGTTACATCCCAAACCCTATCATACACTATGTCATAAACTGAAAACCAGCGGCTGCAGAGATGGCCCAGGGGTTAAGAGCACCCACATCTGGCAGCTCATGACTGTGTGTGTATGTAGCGGGATGGATGTGGAAGGTTAAGATTTTTGTTGCTTAAATTTTTATTTTATGTACATAGGTGTTTGTCTACCTGCATGTGTACATGTGTGTGTATGTGTGCATGCGTGTGTGTGTGTGTGTGTGTGTGTGTGTGTGTGTGTGTGTGTGTAAGTGTAAAACCCTTGTATGCCTGATGTTCTCAAAGACTCTAAGAGGGAAGTGGATTCCCTGGAACTAGAGTGAGTTATCATGCATGCAGGTGCTGAGAATCAAAGCTGGGTCCTCTTGAAGAGCAGTCAGGACTCTCAATCTCTAAGCCATTTCTCTGGCCTCCAAATAAATATTTAAAAAGAAAAGGTACTTACTTCATCTGACCTTCTGAACATTCTGGCTTAGCAATAAAACAGAACACTGCAGGGCTGGCCATTTTCTTCTTGTGATGGTGCGGCTGACCGGAGCTGTGGCTCACTGCGGCGCTCAGCACTGCATCACTGCCAGCACCACGCATCACTGAGCCAGGAAAAGATCCAAATTCAATATTTGAAGTATAGCTCCTACTCAGTGCGGCCTGGCTCGGACCATGGTAAGCCAAGGACTGTCTGCAGTCCGGGCTAGTTGCTGCATCTGGGAGATAGGAAAGAACCCCATAGGACTGTGAACTGTTGTATTGAAAAATAATGCTCTCTGCGTTTGGAAGAGGTAAGAGGGTCTCAAAATTCTATGGTCCTTTGGTGGTCCTCTGCTACTGTGGTCTTGTCAACTTCATGTGTCTAGAATCACGATGGATACACACCTCTGCACACTCCTGTGAGTTAATCCAAGTAGGAAGACCTGCCCTGAATCTGGGTGGCAGCATTCCTTGGGATGGGTTCTGGATCTGGAAAGGCAAAACCGAGCTGAGCATTGCCATTCACTGTTTTCTGCTTCCCGGTTGCGGACACAAAGTGATTGGTCACCTCCAGATCCTGCTACCAAGTCTTCTCCACCAAGGACTGTGCCCTGCAGGGGTGAACTAAAATCAACCCTCCCTTCCTTGGTTTGCTCGTCAGGCATTTTGTCACAGCAGTGAGAAAAGTGACTAATCCAGCCACCATAGCCCACTGGGCGCTAGACCATGAGATGCCACGCATGGATCTCTATACCAGTCCTGCCTGCTCCTGGCTGCATGGCCGGCATTTGTTCCATCTAGTGAGTGAGGATGTAAATGGCAACCTGTCGTCTTCCAGGCAGCACTGTTTTCCCATGTCTGAATTCATTTAATCGTTTCCCTGTTTTGTAAACAAGGAATCTGGGGAGGGAAAGACTCTGTAACCGGTCCTGTCTCAAAACTTAGAGCATTCTGTAAAGCTGGGATTTGGACTTGGAGTCACTCAAGCCTGAGTTCTTAACTGCAATGCTCTCTACCTGGTTACCTGGGTTTAGGTTAAACGAGCCAAAGTCCCCTGATACTGGGTACTCAGCAGTGCTACCTGTCCCCTCCCCCCAACTCCTAAGGGACAGAGACAGCTATGTTTCCTTGCAGTCAGCAGTATGCTCAGACTCCTTGCAAAACCCAGGACTACGTAAGCCCTCATCTTGATGTCCACATTATATCTGGCTTAGATGGACCAAAGTAGTCTGTGTTAGAGATTGAGATTGACTCACAATGATTTATGGATATGTGTATATGTATGAATGTGTGTATACACACACACACACACACACACACACACACACACACACACACACACACACACATATTCTCTCAGTCCAAGTCAGTAAAAACTCAAGGGACCTTAACATCTGGGTGATGTCCTTCTCTGTCTGTAGTTTACAAACATGGTCAGACTAAGATTCTCACTTAGTGGAAGAGCCATGTAGGAGGCTCCTCGTTTGATCCCCAGTTCTGGGAGGTGGCAGGGGAGGGTGCACTCTGCAGACTTCTCTCTCTCTTTACCTTTGAGTTTCTAGAGTCACTGGCACATTGGCTTGTCCTCCCCAAGTGAGTTCACTCAGGAATGATGTTGGCAGAATCCCACTAGCATGACTTCAGCCTTCCTCAGCAAGCTAAGAGCGGGCAAGTACAGCAGTGTGTATTTTTGTGTGGCGTCGTCAGGCACCAATATTAAACTCAGGATCATCATGAGGAGTCAGCATACTCGCATGTTTCAATGTCTCAGGCCCCTCTCTTCCTTTTCATCCTCATTTGGCCAGGGTGGGGATGCATGAAGAAAGGAGGCAGAACACTGAGAACATCTCCACACAGGGGTGAGGGTGGAAGTGGCTGTGGTCTTTCCCAGGCTTGACTTTACTTTTTCCTTTTGTGATTATGATTACATTTCTCCCTTCTTTTCCTCCCTCTACACCCCTCCCATACACCCCTTTGCTCTTTCAAATTTATGGCCTCTTTTTCACTGTTATTGCATGCATATCTGTATATGCATCTGCATACATAGTCCTAATATAACCTGCTTAGTCTGTTATTAGATAACCAATTGGTGTGTTCTTCCCTGCAGAAGATCGTTTCTGCCACCCAGCATTCCTTAGTTGCCTGTAGTTCTTTGTGTAGGGTTAGGGCTTCAGGGGCTTTTCCCTATACACTTGGTCATCTTTACTAGTGCTGTACTTGTTCAGCTCATGTTAGGCAGTCATATTGGTGGGACTTTATTATGGGTGTAGCTTTTGACATTACTAGTTACGGTGGTTTGAAAGAAAATGGCCCCCAAAGCGAGTGACACTATTAGGAGATGTGGCCTTGTTGGAGGAAGTGTGTCACTGTGGAGGTGGGCTTTGAGGTCTTATATATGCTCAGCTCATGCCCAGAGAGGCAGACCTGTTGCCTGAGCAAGATGCAGAACTCTCAGCACTATGTCTGCCTGCACACCACCATGTCCCACCATGATAATGGACTGAACCTCTGAAACTGTAAGCCACCCAACTAAATGTTTTCCTTGCATGACTTGCCATGGTCACGGTGTCTCTTCATAGCAACAGAAACCCTAACTAAGACACTAGGCGATACAATCTCACAGAAAATATCCTGATCCTCTAGCTCACAACATTTTCCCCCCTTTTCTGCGATGTCCCCTGAGTCTTCGGTGTGGGAGTGATTTGTAGATGTGTCCCCATTGAGACTGGGCTCTACAGCTTGGCATTCTGATCAGTTGAAGCTTTCTGTAGCTGCCTCCCTCTGGTGCAAGGAGAAGCTTCCTCGATGAAGGGCGAACACCACATTTACCTGTGAGGAGAAGGACAAAGGTTTAAAACGCGGTTAGTGCTTATGCTGGCTTAGCGAAGCTATTGCAGATTCAGTAACTACGGCTTCATTAGCAGTGAGTAGCTGGCTAGGTTTCCAGTACCAGGCAGTCTTTCTCCTGTTGAGCAGGTCTTAAGTCCAATCAGAGAGCTGTTGGTCACCACCAAAGTATGTGTGCCACTACTGCATCCTTAGGGTTATGGTGCCATGCCGATCACTGATGTGGCTCGTAGGCATCTGAGCTAGGCAGGACTGTTTGTTGCCTCTCCTTTGGACGCTGGCATGGTAACTTCTGTTTCCATGAAGGTGGGGCATTCAGGTCAGTTCCAACTTGGGAGCCTCTGGGCCCTGTTTCTGAAGGGCCCAGATGTCTTCAGCAATACTTATTTTCCACCTCTGGGGGGAGACCAAGGGGAATAGCAATAGGTTGTGTGTTTCGGGAGTCTCTTGGGTAGCCCAGTTTATTCTGAGTCAGGATCTCTGTAGCCTTGGCAGTCCTGAAACTTGTTATGTAGACCAAGCTGGCCCCAAACTCACAAAGATCCACCTGCTTCTGCCTCCTGAATGCTGTGATAGGTATGCACCATCATGCCCATCTAGATTTATTATACCATGTGTGCCATGGCCTGTGCATGGAGATCAGAGGACCACTGTAGAAGTCAGTTTTCTCCTTTAAGATTGATCCGAGGGATGGAACTTGGTGCCAGGTGCCTTTACACACTGTAGGAGTCAACTTTCTCCTTTAACATTGGTCCAAGGGATGAAACTCGGGTTGTTAGATTTGGCAACAGGCACCTTTACACACTGAGCCATCTCTATGGCCCCTCCCTGTGATGGGGAAAATGGGATAGTAGATAATTTAGTGTGAACTTATTCCCACTAATAATAATAGTGGGTAATAGAGTAAATACTTGGGAGCTATTATTTATGGATAATTTACATTGGTATAGTTTTTTGTATATTGATACAAGTTCAAATTATATTTGTTATTTCTGTTTACAATATTTATACACCTATACAAAATTATTCTGTCAGATTGTATACATGCATGTTTCTCCCTCTGTTTAAGACATTTTGTATATTGATACAACTTTTAGGATATATTTTCATATTGCATTATATATTATTCTTACCTCTGATCAATATACTTAGACATTGTTTATATTTTGAGATCATTGTCCTCATTTGCTGCACGTTTACATAACTATTTAATATTCTGATATGAAGTCTTAGTCTTTAAGTTATACAGGTATTAAGTACTATAGGCCAATAGTTATTCATGTTTGTTATACATATAGTCAGATTAATTAGGTTCTTTAGATACATAGAGATTGTATTCTGCCTAGATAGGTAATCTTCAACCACTTCAAGAATTTGTAGAATATGGCATTTAAATAACTTAGGGTTCTGTTGAAGTGAGACACAATTGCTCCTGACAGCAGCAATCTATTCCCGAGAGAATGTTGAACACCAAAGACACTCCACTTGGAGTTTTTCTTCTTGGCACAATTGGTCTTTGGGCAAGGAACTGCCCATGCCTCAACCACTGACAAAGCACATAGTATTCAGACTGGATAAGCAGGACACAAGGAAAAGGACTGACAAACCTTGCCAGGACAGGGTAAGACAGTTCTAAAAATTTTCCTGCCTCTGAAAATGGTCTGTCAGTTACTCTAGGCCTTAGCCAAAGTTGGTTGCTTCAACATTGCAAATGAGACTTTGGGTGATTGCTCAGTAGCCAATTGTCTCCGTCATATACTACTTGCTTTGGAAGCTGCTTGATTGCACTTTTTGCCTACTCAAGTAATATTATCTCCCTTCTTAGGCCTTCAGTGGGGTTGAAGGTTAGATAGTCTTAGTTACCTTCCTCTTATGATTTAGCGAAGCCAATTTCTGATTCAAGACTTAAGACTCTTTGAAATATAATGTTTATTAAAACATTTATCATGTGTTCCTTGCTTAATATTGTTTATGTTGGTTGTAATTTTATACTTGATATCTGTTCCTATTGTATATAGTTTTGTATTGGGGAGGTGATGGAGAATCTTTGTTAGGCAATTATCTTTAAGAGGTGGGACCAAGTTAGGGCGTGGCTTTCTGGGTACCAGGAGAAAAATGCATGGCCCAGGTGCACTCTCTCTGTGGTTCCCACGCTACACAGCTGAGCTTGGATGTCTCGTTCCTGTTTCATGAGTTTGCCCCTTATAATAAAGAAAAATATAATTGGTGTATCTTGTAGTTATCCTGGTATTTCTTGACCTGACATAAATCAACAATCCTGAACCCTAAAGCCTTCTAGGAATCCAATCTGAAGGGAGAAATCTGGTCCTATCCATCTCTGTGACTCAGAAGTGACAAATCAGGATATCTCCATGACTCTTCAAGCATTTCCAGTTCCCAGGGACCTAGACCCCACACAGCACTTTGTTAACTGTGAGAACTGGCTTCCTTGTGTACTGGTAAACCATCTCAGCCCCATGGCGATGCCATGGTGAGTAGAAAGGCTGCTGATGTAGCGTTTGGCTACTGAAGGCACGCTCCAGAGCACAGCAAGCAATTCCACTCCCTAAGCCAACAGCCCTGAGTTCCCCCGTGTTCCAGCTAGAATGAGACCAAGACTCGCTTTCTCATGAGTCAGACAGATCCAAGAACCATCTTACAAGTTCACCTATTATTTGCCTAAAGTCAGGAGCAGTCTTTTCCTGTGTGTTTTCATGTGTGTGCACATACATACCCATGTGAAGAAGTCAACAGGCCAACATGGGGTGCTGCCCTCAACCGTTCTCTACCTCATTTATGAGACAGGGTCTCTCACCGAGCCTGGAGCTCACTGGTCCAGCAAGGCTGGCTGACTAGTGAACCGTGGGTATCCTAGGCTCCACCTCCCTAGCGCTGGAATGATAGGCCTGTGCCCAACCTTTTATATGTGGATCCTCACTTCACCCACTGAGCTACACCCCCAGTCCTGGAACAACCTTGATACTATCTGCTACTCTTCAAACTTTCAGAAACCACAAAAACCATCTCGAGAGTTATATAATCACTTTATTTCTCCCCCACCCCAAAATGTAACATTAAAGCCATTCCAACATACAGATATTCCTAGGGCTTCTTGCACATCTCATTTTAGCTAAAGGTAGGTATTTCAGTAATGAGATGAAGATTATCCCATCAAAATGGCAACGTGTCTCAAAAACCGGGTTTCATATTCCTGTAACTCTCTGCCTATCTCCCCGAAGCCCTTCAGTCCAGAGCTACAGGAAGATCGCTCACAGTCATGGTTAACTCATCCTACTCATGCACAGAAAGGGCTCTCAAAACAAGCAGCAGGGTTAGACTTCAGAACAGGCAACTTCTTTTATTTATACAGATAAGAATACAGAAGAAAAGCCCCCTTGGTTAGTGCTTTGCCTCCACCCCACATTACTGCATACCAAGCGGCTATGAATAATAAGGACCAGCTGACTGCAGGTCCTGCAGTGCATGCAACTTAAAAGTCTCTACAGCACACTGTCAGTCTGAGGCTCCACGCGGACTCTAGGGAGCCACTGGATTGCCAGCCGAGTCTGCTGTACTGCTGGGATTTGGAGGCGGGGCTGCTTTGGCTTCTGGCTGTTGGCTTTCAGTCTGTGGATCTTCGTTTCCAGGACTTTTCTCATCCTTGTCAGCGGTCACAACACCCATGCCCATGATTTCCTGCAGCGGCTGCTCTGACCCAAGGTTGCTGGGCTGGAGTTCATAGACTTGTACTTGACCCGGGACGTCGATTGCTTTCTGCTCGAGTTTTTCTAAGATGGTCTGAACCTTCCTGACGCCATCTCTCCTGGCTTGACGCACATCAGCTCGCCCTTCAGGGTCTACAGAATCCAAGGCCAGCAGCTCTTTGGTCAAATACTCTTCGATCATCAGGTACTTTTTATCAGTCTTCTTGCCTTCAAAGTTGTCTACAGCCTGCTCCAGCCCCTGCACCTTCTCCAGGATGGCTTCCACTTTGAGCACACCTGGGTGTTTGGGAGGGGCTTCGGCTTCTGGTTTGGCGGATGCAGGCTCTGCAGGGGCAGGGCTTGGGGCTGCCTTCTGTTCTGCAGCCACATCCTTGGGGGAAGAAGGAACAACTGAAGGGGCAGGGCTGGGGGAAGGACAAGGAATTGGGGCAGAGGAGACCTTTACTTCCACCTTCTCCGCAGGAGAAGGCGGCTTCTGGAAAACAGGCTTAGAGTCTGCCTCCTTGCGGATCACTTGAATGGGGATGTGTCCTGGAGGGAGATCGGGTCCAGCTGGGCCTGGCTTACTTTCTGCTTTGTTTTCAGGTTGGGTGACAGGTGGAGGCTCTCGTTGGGTCATGGGCTGCTGAGAAAAGAGGACACAAACTTTTAATAGCCGTCTGAAGCAATAATTTATAGCTAATACCAAATAGTAAGAAGATCGGAAATAGCCTTTTTACTGAGTGTGTGTGTGCAGACATTTTGTGCCCCAGTGTGCCTGTGGGTGTCAGAGGACAACTTGCAGAGTTCTGTCCTCCCGCCGTTCCATGAGCTCCAGGAACTGAACTCGGACTGTCAGCCTCGCAAGTTCCTCTTAGCCACTGAGCTAGAAAATGCCTTTCATAACAAATATTTTTAAAATTTACATATGTGATCTATATATACGTCATGTGCCTTTAAGAGGACAGAAGAGGAAGTCAGATCTCCTAGAGCTGGAATTACGGGCAGTTGTGGGCACCTTCCGTGGGTGCTGGCAAGCAAACAAGTGCTCTTACCTGCTGAGCATCTCTCTAGGCCCGTAATGAGACTTTAAGGTAGGCCAACAGCCAAATTACAAAGTGAGTATTAATCACGTATGTGACCAAATTATTTGCTAAGCCTCCAGGGATCAGTGTATTTCTTGTAGATGATAGACATTCTTCTTCTTCTTCTTTTTTTTTTTTTTGTTTTTGTTTTTTGGAGACAGGGTTTCTCTGTAGCTTTGGAGCCTGTCCTGGAATTTGCTCTTGCAGACCAGGCTGGCCTCCAACTCACAGAGATTCACCTGCCTCTACCTCCTGAGTGCTGGGATTAAATAAAAGTTGTGCATCACCACCGCCCGGCTATAGATGATATTCTTATGGCAAGAAAAAGCAGGCCATGTTAATTCTCAAAAATGAAACAGCATGCTGGCTGCTCATGGGTTTGCTCAGGGTGCTTTCTGAGTGACTCCATCTCAGCCCTCGGCAGAGACCCTGCCTCCGCTCCAGCCTCTCCTTGCTGGACCCTTACAGGTGATCTTTCAAATGCCTGGTCCAGACTTGTAACAGTCTAGTGGTTTCTGCTCAGATCAGTTGTTTGTTTTTGAGAATAAGCAAGATGCTCAGAACAGTTGAACCCTGGAAGAGGCTGACCCGGACACTGGTGCTCTGCTGAGATACAACACCCACCCTGGCATCTGTCACACAGTCCTTCCAGGGACTAGAGGTCACGGTCATATTTTTAAAAATGAATTATGCTCCGAATGGGAACTGAGTAGGGCTCTTCTAGCATCTAGATGAATACCTGGACTCTAAAATCCTCATATGCCCCGGTTTCACCAACAGGGAAGAAATGCTGCTCTATTCTTGCCCCAAATAAAAATATTAATTCTACTTTAATGGTCAGATGAGTGAAATCCTTGAAAGCTCTAAAAATGGCTCTATGAACAAAATATAAAAGAAAAGCCACCAAGATCAAGGTCAACAGAGGTCAAACTAGTATTAAATGCTCCCTGGCTGACATGGGAAACATGGAGCAAGCCTGGGGGAATTCTCACTACCAATAGGCACTCTTTCCTAGGATTACTAAACCCTAGGATCCCGAGTGGCATGTCTGTCTCACCGGCAAGCTCTGCTTCCACCAAATAACCTTTGCCCCACATCAGCCCTCACCACTCCTGCCTCCACAGAGCCACCCCCCACCCTGGGTTCTAATGCAATGGAAGGGCAGGTAAGGAGAAACACTTAGGAAAGGGCGTCCTGCGCTCTTCAGAAATGTCAAGGTCATGAAAGCTCGAGAGGCTAGGGAACAGTTCCAAAGACTAAAGAGAAGTGACGTCTAAAGGCGGTGTTTGCAGTCCTGGATCAGATCCCGAAACGGGAACGTGCTGGGAAGGAAATCTAAAAAGTGGAGAGTATACTGGATCGCGCTACTGCAAGAATATGACATTTCTGGAATCTGGCCATCCTACTATGGTCGTGCTTCTTAGGCAAATATTTGCTGAAGTATCCAGGAGTAAAGGGCATGATATTTGCAAACACTTCTAGTGCAGTTAAAAAGTAGACGATACAGAGAAAGAAGTGACAGAAAATGAGAGCAGTGAGCATGAAAGGGGAGGGCACTGTGGGGAGTGAGAAGGGGGTACTGGGGATGTTACTCAGTTGCCAGTGTTCGACTGGTGCGTAAAAGGCCCTAGATTTGATACCAGCACCACATGAACCCAACACAGTGGCATACCCTATAACCCCAGCACTAGGGAAATAAAAACAGGAGGATCAGAAGTTCAAAGTCATCCTCAGATATACAGTAACTTTGGAGCCAGCATGGGTTACTTGAGAGAATGTCTTAAACAGTGGACATGGATGAAGGGCCCCTGGGAAATGAGTCTGAGAAGCCTTCTGAAAGGTTGAAATGATTTCCAAATCAAAAAGCTAAAGACAGCGCTGGGGAGATGACTCAGCAGGCAAGACACCTGCTGCACACACGGGAGGCCTGGAGTTCGGGTCCCCAGAGCCCACGTGACCACTTGGATGATGAGGTGGGCCACCTATAATCCTAGCGCTCAGGAGGCAAAGAGAAGGTGCCCCAAAAGCAAGCTGGCTAGCTAAACTAGTTGTCCTGGCAAGCTCTGCGTTCAAGTGAAAGACCCCGCCTCGGTATAAAGGGTGGAGAGTGCAAGACACCTCCTGGCCACCACAGGCGTCCACAACACAAAACATGTATGTATCCTTGCAGACATGCACGCCACACACATGCAGACCCAAAAAAAAAAAATGAACGTTTTCTGTTTCAGGGACTTAGGTAATATCACTCTTTGTAGGAGATTTCCTTTTAAAAACTGTGATAATAATTCAGCTGCTCATGTGGCAGCCAGAGGAGGCCAAGGACACTGAGTGTCCTGCCTCTAAGTTGCAGGCTGTTCAGTTTCAATAACATTCTCTCCCCAGCCTCCCAGATGGAGAAGCAGGGTTGCACCCATGCTATACCCCGGACCAAGATGGCTTTCCATTACTGCCTGCCATCACATCAGTCAAGGGCCACAGTGCCCTACTGTAAAGGGACGAGAGTGTGTCAGACGTGGTCCCTTGTTATCAGGCTCAGGGCTTATGAGATAAGAAGGCCATTTGGTATGTACAGAATTATCAGGTGCTGGACCCTAAGGAACTCAAGCAAGACATGGGAGAAAGGAGGTGGCTTCAGGGCACAGACTAGCTGCCCTTTGGAGGGCGGGGAGCAGGGACTGCGCTGGTGTTTTATGCATTGGATCTGGCCAAACCTCCCAGGGGTATCAAAAGGATGGCTTGGAGACCAGAGAAAGGGAAACAGTGGACCTCTTAAACTGGAGACTACACTGTGGTTGGAGTGTGAGTGGGGGCACAGGGGACCAGGAACGGTGTGGTGAGCATTAAGGAATATGGTCCTAAGAATGAGAGAGACAGCACTGAGTGAACATTACCAAGCTCTCCCCTCTGCCCCTAGAGTGACAGCAACGAGAAGCAAACAGCTGAGCAAACACTGTGGAAAGTACTGAAGGCTCGACATTCCCTGTCCTGCGTTTTCATCAAGGACCGGCAACTTCCAGAATTCAGCATCTCTCGAGCTCTGCCTATGCTGACTAGGCAGCACTTTGGGGAAGCCCAGGGCACCTGCAGAACCTCTCAGCTTGCAACAACCATCGGAATTTCTGTTAGCCACTGCCTCTCCATACCTGAGGTCTGTCAACCATGGTGTGCACACGGATGGGTGACGGGGAGTGAACCGGTGTGCCGCTTCTGGCTGGAGAGCCCTCCCGGCTGGATGCACCCCGGACTGGTGACCTGAATGGGGATGCTGCCCGAAGTGGCCGGGGCTCCCAGTCATCCCCCTGGATCTTGTGGTACACAGGCTGGTGGGTCTGGTATTCACCCTGCTGAGCTGGGTAGTGGGTCTTCTGGGCTTGGTGGAAGGAGGGCTGGGCTGCCGGCCGAGGGATGTTCTGCTCGTGTATCACAGGGATGGGTATGTAGCCCCGGGGGAGCTGGTGGCTACCCAGACTGCTCCTGCCAGAGGAGGGCAGGCTGGCTGAGGAGGATGAGGAGGAGCAGTCAGAGGCAGCTGGAGACTGAGACCGCTGCAAGAGACAAAGGGCAGAGGCGTGGTGCCATGAGTGACCCTGCTGTCCTGGCATTCCGAATTTCCATCAGGCACCCCCTGGCCAGGATAACACAGTTCCCAAAACCTTCCCACTATAAACATTTTCAAGGTGTGAGGAGAAGGCAGCCTTTGTGTGTCCCTTTGTGAGGAAACACATGCTCAGTGTGTCTGGGGCCCTGGTTTTGATCTCCAGTACCACCTCTCTTAACACTCGGAATGTAGTTCACTGGGAGAGCACTTGCCTAGCACGCACAAGGCTCTCAGAGCCCTGAAGTGAAAAGGCTCAGGTTCAAACACTTGGAAGCTCAGTTCTCTGGGCCTCACCTGAAATACGGGCAAAGGCTAAGCTGCCTGCCCACCTCACACGGCTGCTTTAAGGATTAACTGAATGCGTCTGTGCACATGCCTTGGCAGGCAGCGGTGTGCACTGGAAGGGCGTGGTCCGTTGTGTGGCTTAGGTCTCCTTACTTCCTCTTAACCACTTACTGGAGAATGCAGTGTGACCACTGTTTGTGAGTTGCCCGTGTCTGCATGCAGGCCAGGTCCCTTTCTCTTCTAATCTACCTTCTATTCATCTAGAAAGTGAAGAAGATGGCTCCTTAGGAGGCTCACAACTAAAAGCCTTGTTAACTTAAATTTTCTAAGATCTCTGATCAGTATGCTGTTTTGACTCAGGATACTGCAAAACTTTACAAACATGGGAAGCACACCTCCAAGGAAGGAGAGGGACCTCCAGTATCCCACATCAACTACGACCTTTCACCCCGGGGTGGTGAAGCTGAGCAGTCAGCTCTGATACAAGCAGGAAACGAGGGCTCATACTCAAGAACAATGCCAAGGGCCCAGGGGATGAGCTGGAGACAGGAGGAGGAAGAGGGTTTAACTGCTGAGGATCACTACTAGATGTGCTGGCCACAAGCCTCAGCTCAGAACCGGATGAGCTATATCTTTTCTCTATGAATGCACCTTGCAGTGCTGAGCTTCAGGGTTCGAGCCCAAGTCTAAAGCTGTTGCCCTCTGACTTAAGCTGTGTTTCCTTTAGCGGCACACTCCGATTTCATCCCCAGCATAGGTCCAGATGGTTGATGTGTGTCTGGAAGGACTGAACGGAATAACTGAGGGCTCTCTCTGAAACAGTCCCATGTGAATAGGAGGCCAGGCAGCTGCTGTCAGCTTTATGGCCTCTACTCTATGCATTCTAACCATGCAGCTGCCATCTTGGCACCAATTCTTTTACTTCAAAAATAACACAGGTGTAAGATACATGGAGCTATATGAGGCTGCCAAACTGTCTCTGCACTGGTGCAGCAGGCCGGGCCCTGAGCCCTGTGATACACCAGGTACCTGGCCCAGCACGAGCCTGGTCTCTTACCTCAGGTCCATGGGCTGCTGGGGGCTGAGCTGCTGCAGCTGCGGGCACCTGTCCACACTGTTTGTCTGGCTGGGTGGCTTCTGTCATGCTGCCACGCAGAGGAGACTGGGACCTCTGAGGAGCAGTGGCTGCTGCCTCGGTTCGAAATCGCTGCACCCCAGGCTGGGAGTAGGCATGGAAAAGGTGTGGCTGCCGATTTTCAGCGCCTTCATGGAGGACGGGAATGGGAATGTAGCCTGGTCGGAGCTGGGGGTATATAGGGTGGCCTTCTCTAGCGGGCACCAGCCTGGAGCCTTCACGGGAAGGGCCATTGGCAGAGGATGCAGTTTCCTAAAATAAAGTAAGGAGAAACAAAGACTGGTTAGAAACAGGGCAGAGAGACCCTGAGAGGGACTGGTACTGCCGAAGGCCTTGATCCTCCGGGGTGACTTGGGCATCACAGGTCAGACAAGAGAGCTGAGCACAGTGGACAGACCACTCCACTGGCTCTGCTTTTCCCAGATTCCTGGAGACTGCTATGTGATCAACAGTTTAAGATTTAAGGGTACTGGGAATGGTGGTGCACTCCTTTAATCCCAGAACTTGAGAGGCAGAAGGGAGCAGTTCTCTGAGGCCACCCTGGTGAGTTCCAGGCTATCCTGGGCTATATAATAAAACCTGTCTCAGGAGAGAAAAAAAAAAAAGATGAGGTGCATCTGGAAGTCAAAGTATCAGTTTGAAGCACAAGAGGGATCCCACCCTCCCACAGTGGGGAGACAGGTTTTTCTGGGTGACAGTAAGGCAGCAGTGAAGGGCAGCAGCAGACAGCAGCTAACTACAGATCTTCAGAGGCTGACACCAGGAGGTGACCCGGAAAGACTCAACTCCGGCTACTAAACTGCAGCAAACCTCTCAGCTCCCAATAAAGCTCTAGTGTTTCCCAACCACAAAGTTTGTATTTGATCCAAACACAGAACCTAACTTGAAAATCTTTCTGGAGAAGCATATGTTTGTGTGCCGTGAATGTGGGGTGTGTGTGTGTGTGTGTGTGTGTGTGTGTGTGGGTGTGTGTGTGTGTGTGTGTGTGTGTGTGTGTGTGTGTGTGTGTGTGGTGTGTTTCAGGGGCTAGCTGCTTGGAAATATTTTTAGAACAAGTTGCAAGAAAGGGAGATACACAGGAATGCAGAAGTGGTGCAAGAAGAGAACAAAACCCGGGGATTAGTTACGGTGCCAGTCTCCCGGTGCCAGTCTCCTAGGCCAGCTCGCAAGTCTCTGCCTGGCTAGACTTTACAGCAAGGCTGCTGAACTTTCTCCTAGCCCCATCTGTGCATTTCCTTCTAAAATCCAGTTACTACAAAAGAATCGCTGAGCCAGGTCAGCCAGAACCCCCTCCTCCCGAGCCCACCACCGTGGCTATCGGATCAGGTTCCTAGCGCTACCATCCTCCCATCCTCCCCAGATGTCTGATCACCCTTGGCTTGGAAGAATCCTGCTGGGTGAGTTTGGTCAGAATCTCCTTTGGCTTGGAGCAGCTTTCTCCTTTGAGTGATTTTCTAGGCACATGTCCCACCCTGCGCCTTGTCCGTGCTCAGAGGGAGCTGTGCTCATCTAAACTTTTCCTGGCCATGCTTTGACAAGTACCATAGATACCATAGGCCATTTCCCCCACCCCCCAATACGCTAAACCCTGTTTGGGCTAAGAACAGTTGGGGGTCCTCCTCATGCCCTCTCATAAAGTTGTCCCTTTAGAGGCCTGGCTATTTTTGGGACCCTTGAGAAGGCCAAGTTCCAGATGTACCTCTGGGGAAGATCTTATTTCAGACACTGAGGCCAGCCAGCCACTCACTGGGCAATGACATCTCTCCCCAATCAGTGGCTGTGCAACTTAGCCTCCTGAGCAGATGCATCCTTCTACAGAAGAGGGGAGCTGTGCTCTGTTACTTGTACATATCCAAGTAGGTCGGTATTTAGGAGAGCGAGCCTTCCTCTGCGAGGTAGTTCTCCAAATGGCAAACAAATGTCAGAAGCTGGGACTCTGTGAGCTCAGGGTGTCACTTCTACAGCTACAGACCTGGGCAAAGGCTAAGAACAGACCCTCACGGTTCATTTGCACTTTGAGTGAAGAGGTATTAATTCCACCATGTTTTCTATTTATGTCCAGGTCTGGACACCAGGTAGCTGGCCCTGGAATGTGACCCTTTCAGGCCCATCCACTGCCTCTCTCCTGCTGAGACCTTGCCCCTGGAGGGCCTCCAAAAAACAAAAAAGGCAAGGGTGTCACTGTGTCCTTGGGGAGAGGGGCAGACAAGCACTTGGTACTCTCAGATTAGAATGCCCACGTGCTCAGGACATCAGCATTATTTTAGCCTGCTTAACTCTCAGGTCACCCAAGAGCTGGGAGGAGATCCAGGCTTCACTGAGAGAACCCAATTCTGGCCATGAGGCATGCACCATAGGGAGCTGGCAAGAGACAACCAAAGATTCCTGCTATAATGTATTTTCTAGGCAATGTGTCCACTCACAGGGACAGGCACCCTGCTTTGCAGCTGAAATCAGATTTCGCATAGTCCTGTCCTATGTTTTGGGGGACTGCCTGCGACTTATTGTTTCTTCAGCACGAACAGAGCCTCAGGCACTACCTATCCCCTAGAGCCAAGCAGCTAACAAGCCTGAGCTAGCCTCATCTAAAACTTCCAGGGAACATCAAGCCACCACTCAGATGAGCCCCAGGAGTCATCAAACCAACAAGATATGACCCTTGCAAATAAGGGGTTTTATAAGACAAGTTAAAGGGCTGGGGATATAGCTCACTTGGTAGAGTGCTGGCCTAGCAGGCAAAAAATCCTGCCTTCAACCCCAAGGAGCACATGAACAGATATAGTGGTGCACACCTATAACCTCAGCACAAGTTCAAGGCCATCTCCAGCTACACATTGAGTTTGAGGTCAGCCTGGACTACATGACACCTTGTTCAAAAACTAGACAAGTTAACACATGAAACAAATGGGAAACGTGTTTACCTGAAAAGCAGGGGTGGCTGAGGTGTTAGACACACGGGGCTTTCCCATGGCAGAGGTTAGCCTCGCTAGAATCCATTTTACCATCAGCCAACAGCTCAGTGAGCATGGATAATTCCCTTCCCCTGGGAGCCTTCACTTCCACTTCTTTAAAGCAAAGCAGGCAACAAGTGCCCTATAGATTACCGGGAGACTGTTTGTCACAGGGCCTTACATGTAGCCCAGGCTGGCCTCAAATTTCTGGTCTTCCCTTGAGCTACCTGGGTGCAGAGATTACAGGTGTGATGGCAGGCCTTGCTTTCTGGTTTTCTTTTTCAATTTTTACATGTGTTTTAGTGTATTCCTTGTATGAATGTATGCCATGTGTGCACAGTATCCTCTGAGGCCAGAAGAGAGCACGGGAGCCCCAGGGACTGAAGTCACGAATAGCTATTGGCTACCACACGGATGCTGGGAATCAATCACCAGCTCTCCAGAAGAGCATCCAGTGCTAGTAACTGTTGAGATACCCCTCCAGGCCTGAGGGTTTTGTCCATTTGTTTGTTTGTTTTAAAGACTGAAATTCACGATATGTTGCAGATCCAATTGCCTTTGCTGGCCTTTAATAGACAGTCATAACTGCTGCCCCCTGGGTGAAGTTTTATACGACACACTGAAGAGGGATATGAAAAAGGCCTAGAACAAATCAGGGTTCCCTCCCTAAAGAGACACAAAAGACTCCAAAGCATCAAAGGAACTCAAACTGAAGGACAAAGCTAACTGATGGTGACATAAATCTGCATGTGATCATCTATGAAAGTGGCTTGGAAGGTTCTAGAAGGAACCTGGAGTTAAAACATTCTCTGCATCTGGGTGGTACATATGTACACATATCTCAAACACTGCACTTTTCTTCAGCCTCTTACTGCTCACCCCATCACAGCTTACCCACCCAACCCTATGCCCCTCACAGACAGGCCTGATTGTGGGGGCTTCTCCTAGGGTCAGCCCCTATACCAAAGGCACTAAAGACCTTGCATCTTATGCAGTTCACCTGTACCTCAACTGGAAAAGGAAAGGAAGAGAAGTAGGAAGCCCCATTCCAGCTCACACGGGGACCTAGACAGGAGAGGCAACATATAACCCGCATCTTGCCAGAAGTGTTAGGTCTGGGCCCAGGGAGGAAGGGGCGTGGTAACCAAGAGTGGATACTACGGCTGTGGAAGGTGAGACTGAAGGGAGGAGTCATCGACAGATGCCTCGACGAGGTAGGAGGAACCAAGGAGGAACGAAGAAGTGAGAGATGAACAAGGAGTGGGGACACCAAGGCAGAGATGGGAAGGAGGCGCAATGAGAAAGAGAAGTGAGCAAGAGATTGGGGGGGAGCCCTCCGTGCTGTCAGAAGGAAAAGCAGGAACCTCCGCCAAGCCTCTGGCTTTGAGCTCGCAGCCAACAGGAAATGGCGCTGCTGGCTAGCACTAGCTGGAGAGTAGTGACGGGCACCCAGGTAAGCCTGGCCCAAGGATTCCTTAGAGTCCTGAGTCTCGTGGGTCTGTGTGAACTAGTAACCCACACACGCCAACTGATAGAAAGCCATCATCATCAAGAGTGCTGCACCCTAAAGAAGTCCCAGGCTCCCCTTTAGTCCTCTGTTGGGTTTTGTTTGGGAAAAAAAAAGTATTTTGAAAAACCAACTGACTCACAGAATAGGTCAATAACACATCTAATTCAATAATAATTTCAGCCATAGCGAGGTACGCACCACAGTACCTTGGCTTTGCTGATGCTCGGGCTCTTACTCTGGAGTCTCAATGGCAAAAGCCTGTTTTCATTAAGAAAAAGCACTGTCTGGGAGAGATGCAGGGTCCATTCTAACCTGTGATGTTCTCATGATGAAACATGCATGCATACACGCCCAAAGAAAATGTGTAATATGTGCAATTCCTCTTGAATACCATTTAAACATACCTCTTTGGTTCAGAGCTAGTCTCAAATTCAAGCTCACGTCCACAGGGACTCAGGGTCACACCAGTGTCTTTGAGGTAAGACTCACCACCTCTACCTGCACTCCTGACTGCAGTGAGGACCCCAGGAACCCTCTCCACACAACAGGCGCTCGGCACAAACACAGCTACCAATCAGACACCTGAGAACCTTTCACCTCTTCCTGGTGACCTCCCTGCAGTCAGTTATCCTTATCTTTGGTGAAGACCTCAGGAAGGCGCACATACTCTAATTACGAAACAAGGGCCTCGGGCTGACTTTCACTTATCTTACTGCATTAATTTATAAATGAATGCGCTAATGTTACTCTTGTTTTATAGTGAAAACATTAAAATCCTGAGGCTCTATTAGGGTACCAAACAACTCCATGAGATGACCAGGGGGAAAAAAATCAGGAAAAATACTAAATGAGCCCAAATGTGTCCTTTTAGGCATAAGACATTATTAGAAAAAGCCTGAAGCTAGGCTCTGAGACTACTGAGTGATGGGCTCGTCTGCAGGTCTGCAGTAGGTGCAGAAACACTAAGGGGACAAACTACCAACAAGAAGATTGCACCTGGCTGCTTCCTGCCCCACCCATGTGCTCCGTGAGCAGACTGCAGCCCCTCCTTAGACCTCAGGTTCTCTTAGCTATAAAATTCAGGGGAGGCCCAGAAATATCCTACAAAGTATTGGTTCTCAGGCTGTAGGGCAATGGAGCACCCAGGAAAAAATAAAAATGATGAAAGCTGTGCCCATCCCAAGAAATCTTATTCAACCTGGGAGAGAGGGCCTGTGGTGCTGGCGTGAAGAAGGACCTGAGCCATGCGCCAGAAACTGCTGGAACTCCTCTGTGGCCATATCACCACAGGTATGCCTTCATTTGTCAGAAATCAGTGTAACTCAAAGTACCCCAAAGTTTTATAGCCCAAGTTAAGACAAGGCTGAACCCCGCCCCCACCCCCATAACAGCTCTTGGGCTTGGCACACTGTTTCACAGGACAGAATGAAAAGCAAGCCTCGACCCAACCACAGCTGGTTCCGTATACACTGAGTAGGTGGCCCTCTGAACCCTGGAAACCCCTTCCTGGCTCTTAGTGAAGTGGGCTTGACACCTGAAATCACAGCTCCCGTTTATCGGGAGCGATGGCGGGGAGCAGGACTTCCGACCCAAGCCCTGGAGTCTTAAGTAGAACACTAATTCCATGAGCTGGGTTTTCAGGCCAGAAGAGCTTTCACCCAGGTGAGTGTTGAGTCTTACTGACAATACTCAAAACTGCTAACACCAGTGAAAAGTCAGAGGTTTCAAAGAGACACTGTGCCACTCCCGGTGGGGCCAGGACCTGGGCAGAAACGACGCAAGCAGCTTGGCTTGTCTCTATCAGGCGGGGTACCTACGACAAAACTAGACAGCTTCAGGAACCCATCACAGCCTTTGTGTCCAAGAGGCCACATAAATGACTTATCATCGATGAGATACCTAAGCCAACATGCATCTGGCAGCCAAGCTCAAAACTCTCTTACTCCCCTGGTTGTGACATTACTTCTGGAGGGCAAATTCTGAGCAAATTCGGAATTGGAAGCCAGACCCACATGCCACTCAAGTCCGTTCACAGTGCTTGAGGAGACAGGTTTTGTTCCGGGACTCCCAGGAAGACAGAGGACCATGGAGCTGAAGATGGCTCAGTGGCTAAGAGTACACACTGCTATTGCAGAGGACCAGGATTAGGTTCCCAGCACACACATCTAGTGTCTCATAATGGCCTGTAATTCCACCTATAAGGGATCCAATCCCCTCCCTCCCATGGCCTCTGCAAATGACTGCACTCACACGCGCAAACCAACATTCACAACACACACGGTTAAAAAAAAAAGTTAAGAGGGCTGGAGAGATGGCTCAGCAGTTAAGAGCATTGGCTGTTCATCCAGAGGTCCTGAGTTCAATTCCCAGCAACCACATGGTGGCTCACAGCCATCTATAGTGGGGGTGGGATCTGATGCCCTTTTCTGGCAACAAAGTTGTATATGAATATAGACCACTCATACATAACATTTTAAAAAAGTTATAAATAAGTCTTTTTTAAAAAAAAAAAAGATATTGCCGGGCGGTGGTGGTGCATGCCTTTAATCCCAGCACTCGGGAGGCAGAGGCAGGCAAATCTCTGTGAGTTCGAGACCAGCCTGGTCTACAAGAGCTAGTTCCAGGACAGGCTCCAAAGCCACAGAGAAACCCTGTCTTGAAAAAACAAAAGATATTAGGTCCATGTTGACCACAAAATGTCATGAGTCACAGGTTGTGATCAGAAGCCTGCCCAGATATGCCAGTTATTCAGATAGAAACACTTATCAGCCAGTACAGTGACCCATGCCTCTAATCCTAGCACTCAGGGGGCAGAGGCATAGATATGTATCTCTGAGTTTGGGGCCAGCCTACTTCACAAAGTCAGTTCCAGGAAGCCAGGCTGTTACACAGTAAAACTTTGTCTTCAGAAACAAAAAGAAACAAAACAAAAAAAAGAAAATAATAAAAAGGATGTCCCTATATGTTTTAGAAGGGGAAACCTATACTGCTTGTCTCAGCAGCTGTGTCCAGATAAACAAGAATGAATGGGCATGAGCCCTGATCTATAAGCTGCTACCCTGGGCTCCAGCCCTTCCCTGTAACTCATAGTCTTGGACAGAACTTGCTGTAACAGACTCAGTGTCCTAGCCATAAAAATGCCCTCACCTCCTAGGGGGTTCTAAAGGGTTTTGTTACTTTGTTTTAAATGGGTTTGTACGTTCACACTGACCTTGAACTTGCAACATAGCTGAGGATGGTCTTGAACTCATGATCCTCCTGCTTCTTATCTCCCAAGTGAGGGATTAGAGGCATGCGCCACCTCAACTGGCTACTATTAAAAGACATAGTGAAACAAGGCATAAGAAAGTCTTTGTAAAGACTGAGCTACTCCCTGTGTTGAGCTACAATCCCCCGCCATCATTGTTGAGCTACAATCCCCCGCCATCATTCCCAGTTACTGATGGACTAAGAGGTTGAGCCTACTGCTGCAAAGCCCAGTTCCTTGGTGGATTTTACCAGTTTGGTAATAAATCTGTTAGAGCTAGAAGCCTTTTTATCTCAGTCTTAAGAGACAAGTGAGTTGGGGCTGAAGAGATGGCTCTGCAGTTAAGAGCACTGACTGCTCTTCCAGAGAACCCAGGTTCAACTCCCAGCACCCACATGGCAGCTTGCAACTGTCTCTGACTCCGGTTCCAGAGGCACCCTCACACAGACATCCAGGTAAAACACCAATGCACAGAAAACAAAAATAAAGTTTTTTAAAAAGAGAGAGACTAGTTAAAAAGAATGCCAAGGTCTACACTGAGAACTAACCTGGACGTAAACAGAGCCAAAGAAGTACCCTAAAAACCTAAGCCCTGAGCTATCCTTTCAGATGCTAGTCAGCTACTTGGGGGAGGGGCTTACACACAGAAAACCTCGCTGCTGGGAAACTGCACAGAATGCAAGGAATGGGGCTCCTCGCACACCCAAAGGCTTAGGGGAGGAAAGTCAGGCCAGGGCAGGGTGCGTGAAGGTTGGCCTGGGAGCAGGGCATCTGCTGCCACCTCCTCAAAGTTCACATTGCGTCCCTCCGAGGAGCCCACGCACAGTCTGAGGGCGAGTGTAACCAGCTGCCGGGTATTTCCCCTGCTGGAGGGAGCACTGGAAACCCATAGCCAGCCTCCAGCCTCCCACCTCCCAAGCCCTGGAACCTTCCTCTGGTTTCCCACATGGCAAATAGAAGAATGGGATAGATCCCTAGTCACAGGGGAAGCTGGTGCACAGCTCCACGAGAAGCCCAATCAAGAGACTTGGCTCCTATACTCACAGCTTCAGGGAAAAATCAAGTACTTACTTCTTCTGGGGGAGAAAAGAAAAAGAAAGGCCACCTGCTTTAATCAATGCAGACAGAAAAGTTCCACTCTGGGATGCAAACTGAATTTCAAAAGATCAGGAGGAGCCCCTCCTTGGGCCTGGAGCAGTTAGTTCCACAGCCTTCCCCAGGTGTCACTCATGCCAGACTAAAGGGAAACACGGTGGTCCTGTCACAGGGCCTTCACCTCTAATGTTAGGGTTCTCAGTCACTTATTCCCTGCCATAAACTGGACTCCTGGCTCTTGCCCTGGCACTGTTCGCAGGACTGCGGAGACAATGGGGGGACAACGTCTTCTCAAGGAATCAGGGCCAAAGAATGAAGAAGAGTTCAGTGCAATACAATGCAGTGTCCCCTCCTGTCCGTCCCTGGTATAAAAGAACAAGTCCTCTCAGAGCCAAGGGGCCTGATGGAGGCCCTAGAAGGTGCCAAGGCCTTCATCTGAACCCCTGCTGGGTCCCAAGCTACTGTGTACCTGAACACAACCCTCACAGGGACACTGGAAGCCTAGGTCAGGGTTCTGAGGGCCATCTGGACACCAACCAAGGGAGAACCAGTTACATTTGGGACAAACTTATGAGAGAGACGACTTCAGGCCTGGCTGTTGTCCGAAAGACCCATGTGTGCCCAGGTCTGCTACATGGGAAGGTCAGCTAGATGCATACCTACAGAGACCTTCCCACTTCACGGCAAACAGCTTTAGGAACAACACATAGGCTTCAGTTCAAGCTGAACTTGAACGAAGCACCGTCCATGCACTATCTCCTTTGACCCTCTCAATCCTGTTAAAGAGTGGCCCACCGACAGAAGAACAGGCTAATGGAGCACATGCAACTTGCTTGAGATTTCTAGAACCCAGGTTTGCCTGGCGGTAAGGCCAGGCACATAACTCTTCCCCTGCCCCTTGACTGCCACTCTCGGATGCTGTGTGTTAACATTTGTGATCTCTCCAAACCCTTTGGTTCCACTGCTCCTGAACTGAGGCTCAGTTTGGGTACTCTCCAAGTCAGGGAGCGCCCGCTGTGTGCTGAGTCACTGGCCCAGCAAGGCAGGACCAGCAAGCAAAGACTTTTGGATACACTCTGAGTCATCCAGGCTCTCAGACTTCACCATCACCAGATACAGAGGTGCCATGGGAGGGAGACAAGCCAGTCGCACCTCACGGATGAGGGGGTCTTGCTTGGATGCAGACAGCCTGAGCTAACCTGGAGGGGTGAACCAACCACAATGCTTTTTCTTCTACGCACTCAGCTGCCTTCCAACCCTCCCACCATTTGGCTTTCCAAAACTACCCAGTCCTTACTTATCCATTCAGTGTCCAAGAAAGACTTTTCTAAATAAGCGAGGAAAAGCCCCTACACTTCTACTTTGGTGAGTACTGAAGAAGAAGATCCTTTGGAATAGGAAGAATTGTTTTCCGAGAAAACGCTAAGGCATTTTCAGTGGGAAGCCCCAGTTCGAAGGACACAGCCCTGTGCTGGGAACTCGGGAAACGTGATGGGTTTATAGGCTCCCCTGATGCGGACTGGCAGCAAGCAAATAACGATTCTAAGTGGTTCTGGATAGACAGTAAAGAACTTTATATATGTGGTGTCTGATCTTACTGCCAGCCACAAGAAAAAATAATTAGATTCCTTTGCCAGAGCCACCAGGCGCTGTCTGCTCCGGATCTGCAGTGTCTGGTTGCTGTCATTCCCCAGCCCCTCCCTACAGAGCTGACGAAGATGCTGTGTCACTGATGGGAACGAAACAGCTCCTCCAGACCTGCAAGGATGGGCTCAGGGAGTCAGCACTGACCGCTGCACAGAAAAAGCCATTCAGAAAGTGACTAAGGGGACTGGCCTCTGGGGGACATCTGGGAACCTAGGGACAACACAGTTGTGCTGGGGGATTGCCGAAGGGCTTTTTAAGACACACTTTGTGTTTATACTTCTATGGAGCCATTGTCCCATGCCCACAGATTCTGCTGGGCAAGGAGAGGCTGAGATGAAACAGACTGCCTGGAACACTCAACAGGGCTGAGAGCCAAAAGGGTAAAGCAAGAGAGACCACCACTTAGAAAAGATTCAGATTGGAGAGCAGTGCGGAGTCTACAGCTGTGACAACCCGCTTCTGGCCCAAGAGAGGCGAGGCAAGTCAGTAAACATGCCTGAGACTTCTACAGCACTAGGAGCAGGAACGACAGGCCAGCCTTTCTGTGGAGCCACAGGCTAGGTACATCCCTCTGCGTCATGGAATAGTTTCCACCTCAGTGTCTGGAGTATTTAAAGAGACAAGGTTTTCAAAAGAACACATCCACATCCAACACACATCCACACTGCTTGGTTTCCCCCAGAGCTACCAAGGCCCCAGAGATATGTTTCACAGAAACAAATGATGGTTTTGTAACATCAGCTGTCACACACACACAAAAGACAGTCACATGTGCCGGATGACGGACAAAGTTCAGCTCCTGTATATGTGTGAAGTGAGGAGATCTGGTGCCTGGCTAGGCATCCGTAAGGTCTGAAGCAGCAGTAGATTTATGTAGTGGTTCCTCACAGTGCAAAGCAGGGGGGAAGGGGTTGGAGAACAGAACAACGGGGTGGGGGTGGGGCAAAGAGGATGCTCATCAGGGCTGTCACTGTACAGTCTCTGAGGCTCTTAAGAAGCAAGAGCCTTGTTCAGCTCCCGGCTTTTCTTCATAAGGCCTCTCATATATCTAAGACTAAATTAAAGCATGAAGGAAAAAAAGAAAAAAGAAAAGGTTTATGGAGGGGAGAGGCAGGGAGGGGAGCAGAGAAAAATGTAGAGCTCAATAAATACGGAAAAAATAAAAAAAAAATAAACAAGCAAAAAAAAAAAAGGAAAAAGAAAAGGTTTAGTTTAGGTATGGTTTCCTATTTTGGATGGAAGATACCAGAACAAACATTTTTAATGTCGAGAAACAGTCATAAACATGTAGAGTGGTTTATATAAGGAAACCATGTGCCATCCCAGAAACAGGGGGCAGTGCTAATCAAGCCTCACGGGGTGGTATGAGGCTTTCTGACTCACCACCAGCCCCGACGGCATCCAACATTTTAAGCTTTCTCAGACCTGACTAACGTCAAACGCTGCCACAATTTTCCTGTGTATGAATTCTAACCCCCATAAAGGACAAATCTACTTCACAAAATGAGGGACAGACTGTGTCCTGGGAGGTGCAATCAGTTCTTGTGTGAGCCAAATACACAGGCTGTTCTTTAGAGGGAAAACGTAGGTCTTGGATGCACACCCTCCCGAGGCACGTGGCTGTGCTCCCGATCCACTCCCACCAAACCACTGCCCTGACTGCAGCTTGCTGGAAAGGCGAGGGGAATAAACAGGCACTCATTTCCTGACTCGGCTAAGAGGTGCTTTGGCCTGTGATTGGATGTAGAAAGAGCAAAATGACCTCATCTCTAGAGAACAGGAGGCTCGGCTGAGCCCATAGCAGAATAAATGGGTCCTTTAGACTTTAACCGTAACTCAGAAAAGACTTCCAATGTTCTGTGAAGGGACATTGCTCCCTCTCGCAGATCAACGTTCAATCTGCCAGAGTGGAGGTGAGATGGTGGAGGACAGAAAGGAGGCAAAAATTCCAGGCCCGGGGAGGACAGTCTCCTAGCACTGCCATGATCACCCTGCCACTGGGCACAGGGTCTCAAGGCTCCCTAGGCATTGGCAGGCCAGATGTGAACCAGGTAGGGATCAGGGGCCAGTGTGGCTTTCACGACCAAGGTGGAAGACTCAGAATCGCCAGAACACCTCTGAACTTACTTCTGGGTGCCATTCTGGGCAATTCAGATTCAAAGCAGGGTGGGTCAAGTAGCTACAGTGTGCATTTTTAAAGATTTATTGTTTTGGGCTGGAGAGATGGCTCAGAGGTTAAGAGCACTGACTGCTCTTCCAGAGGTCCTGAGTTTAATTCCCAGCACCCACATGGTGGTTCACAACCATCTGTAATGAGATCTGGCACTAAAGTGTGTGTATATATAATAAATTAAAAAAAGATTTACTTAATTTAAAAAAAAGATTTATTGTTTCTATTTTATTTGCGAGTGGCTACATACATGTCTGTGGAACTGGAGTGAGCCATGGGATGTGGGTGCTGGGAACTGAGCCCAGGTCCTCTGCAAGAGCAGCAAGTGCGATTACCTACTGAACCATCTCTCCAGCCCTTTAGCACAGTTTTAAAATGCTCCCCTGGAGGGCATCAAGATGGCTTGACAGGTAAAGACACCTACCACCACCAAGCCTAAGGGCCTGAGTTCCATCCCAAGAACCCACACGGTGGACACTTCCACCACATTGTCCTCTCACCTCTACATAGAAGCCATGATGTGTGTGCCACGCAAACAAAATTAAACTGAATTAAAAGAACAGAACAAAACTCTGGAGACTTCCAGGTTGATGAGTCCCCAGATCCACAGAGGTAAACAGCCCTGCCCCATGAAAGAGGACAATCTGCCTGGTAAGGGACCAGCACTCTCTAGTACCTGCCCTGTTTGTTCGTGGAGGAGAGATGCTGGGGAGGGGCTACCAGGGCTCATGTATCTCCAGACCCCAAAGTGAACACTAACATCACTACAGAAAAAGGGGTCTTGGCTGGCATGGACCTCCGTGATTAGTGGAAAACTGTGCTGAAAACTAAGATGGAGGAATAGTGTGGCTGTTGAGAAAGGCATTTGCATAAGACATCACCAGCTCCAGCAGGAACAGGCCAAGGCACTGGTTTACTATAAAAACAGGGGTAGGAGGCTTGCTACCACCTCTTCAGAGACGACAAAAGTCAACCCTGAGAAGACAAAGTCCACAAAGGGCTAGTGGTTCCCTTCTTCCCATGAAGGACTCATCTTTATCAGCTTTGACTGTCAACAACCACGTGGCTTTCTTTCCCAACTCAGTGAAGGGATCCTCATTGACTGAGAAGCAGCTCCCACCCAAGGGGAATATGCTCTGAGGGTCTCTTAGCTCTTCCCAGACAAGCCTTTGTTTTGGGCAGCAGCTCTTTCTCTTTATGCTTCAAGAAATGTATTTCAAGGAATGGGGAGATGACTTGGCAGTTAAGAGGTGCCTTCTGTTCTCCAAGAGGACTTGAGTTTGATTCCCAACATTCACATGCTGGGTCACAACCACCTATAACTCCAGCTCCAGGAAATCCAACACCCTTTTGGGCTCTGAGGGCACCTGTACACAGGCATACACATAAAAATAAAGAAACCAATTCTTTTTTTCTTTTTGTTTTGTTTTTCAAAACAGGGTTTCAGCTGTAGCTTTCGAGCCTGTCCTGGAACTAGTTCTTTTTTGTTGTTGTTGTTGGTAGTGGTGGTTTTTTGTTTGTTTTTCGAGACAGGGTTTCGCTGTTGCTCTCAAGTCTGTCCTGAAACTAGCTCTTGTAGATCAGGCTGGCCTCAAACTCACAGAGATCTGCCTGCCTCTGCCTCCCGAGTACTGGGATTAAAGGTGTGCACCACCACCGCCCAGCTGGAACTAGTTCTTATAGACCAGGCTGACCTCGAACTCACAGAGATCCACCTGCCTCTGCCTCCTGAGTGCTAGAATTAAAGGCGTGTGCCATCACCAGTGGCCCAGCCATAGAAACCAATTTCTATTCTAGGATATTAAAGGTTTTCTCAGTTTGCAGCCTGCAATAAGTAAAACTGCCCCAGTCACCCAGATGTTCTGTGACCATCAAAGCATCAGTCTGGAAGGAGCAAAGCCCAGACTCAAAGCACAGCTCAAGGGACTTGGCTCCTAGATAGAAATGTTCATTTTCTCCTCATGCACTGGTACCATGCTGGCAAATCTATCTCAAGTAACTAATTTGGCAAAGGAACCTCTTCTCCTGAGTTAATCAAAACCCACCATCAAAATCGTGGCTAGCAGGGCAGAGTCAGCATGCTCCAGTTTCATAAAAATTCAAGCCACTTCCACTTTTTTGCAGGTCAGTCCGCTTGGCCCCTCTGTTTGCTATTGGTGCTAGGTGGGTGGCCTTCAGAAACACACTTGAATTCTCTGCATTTCCTTATACGGAAGGAAGTAGGACACCATTAAGGGCCTTGTAAGTTTAAAATTATAATGGTGAAAATTTCCAGGTTTTTTAAGCCTAGGACATCTATCTGATTTAGTACTTTGCACTTTGTTTAGTAAGAACAATGTTAACTTGTTTAGTTTTGTTTTTTTTTTTACCTTGCACAGTCTAAAGCATCTACTTCGTGGCTACAACACCTACCTCATGGCTACAGAAAGATCCCAGCCTTCAAGCTGGGTGCCACAGCAGAGGCAGGAGGATCTCTGTGAATTTGAAGCCAGCCTGGTCACAGAGTTACAGGACAGCCAGGGCTACACAGAAAAACCCTGTCTGAAAAAAACAAAAAACAACAAAAAAAACCAGTTCCCACTTGCTGAGTACCAGCATGGGCATGCTCAAACTTGATCCTCACTCCCAACAAGGGGTGCCGGCCGGTCGTGTGTGATTCTTCTTGTAGTTATAGGAAAGAGGTCTCAAAATACAGCTGTAATACACTATGGGTTTTCTACTCCCCACGAAAAGAGAACATTTTTACCCACTAATGAGTAAAACAGACACACACAAAAAAGATACAAGTATGTCCACCCAATTTCAGCCAGGAATAAATACATAATTAATTCCTTGTAAATGTAAACTCCTGAGTATGTGGCTCACTGCTGGGTGCCGTGGTTGTAGCGATAGTTGTAAGGAAAAAGTGTGTCTGGCATTCTCAAGGCCCTGGGTTCAACCCCAGCATCACATGCATAAAAATGAAAGTAGAATTTTCTAAAATTCTGATTTATAAAGCATTTCAAATTTGGTGAGTTTTTGAAAATTCCAAATAATACATCAACTCTTTACTGCTTTTGTTTTCTTCAAACAGCAATAATTTAGGGGGGGTTGTTTTGTTTTGATTTTTGGTTTTTGGTTTTTTGTTTTGTTTAAAGCAAAGTTTCTCTGTAGACAAGGCTGGCTTTGAACTCGCAGAGATCCTCCTGTCTCTGCCTCCTGAGTGCTGGGATTAAAGATGTGCGCCACCCCGCCTTTAAGACTAGTCTTGAAGTATAATTATTTTGCCAAACTTTTCATTTTGAAAAGATCAAATTTACATAAATTATTACTGATCAGTATGCTAGGTATGACTCTTGTTAATTATATATTAAGAGATCCTACCTAAATTTGTATCTTTAAGTATTTTATTCAAAATTTTATTTTTTTTAAAGACAAGGGTCTTATTTTTCAGCACATGCTGGCTTCATTCCAAATTTAATTAATTATTATTTCTTGAGGCAGACTCTGGCCTTGAATTCCAGACCCTTCCACCTCAGCCTCCTGAGTGCTGGGACACCAGATTTCGTCTCAAATCTGTGTTTTCAAATTTTCTTGCCCTTGATGCAGCATACAGCTGCTGTGTTCACAAGACTCCCAGCTGTTTCTGGTAACAAAGTCCGAGTATTTTAATACGACAATAACAAGAAAGAATTACGCCATTAAAAATATATTCTCTTTCTCTCCAGTGTGAGGCAATGGCTAAGCGTGCGAGACAATGTCTGATCTCTAGTTTTGAAACTGTCAGAAAGAGTATCCTTAAAAAACAACAAGATCAAGTATCCTCTAGCTGGAAGCTGTTTCAATCAATAATACAAGTTAAACTTTAAATATAGGGGTAAAATAACTTATTTATTCGAGCCTACTGAGTCCCTCTAGTCATCCTGAGATCCGGCAAAGTCACGGAAAAAAACTAAGTTCGGAACTTGAAGGTGAAATGCCCAAAGAACTCCACCTTAGCCGCTCTGCGAGCCGGGCCGGGCGCCGCCAGCCCCGGAGAGAGCCGAGGGTCTCAGCACGCGAGGCGGCGGCCGGGCCAGGCCTGGGCCTCGGCCGCTCATCGGGCCGCTCGCCCCTCCCGGGGACCCGGCGCACCGCAGCTCCGGCCGCAGGCCCTTCGTCCTTCGCAAGAAGCTGGTGAAAACGACCCCATGATGTCACCACGAGGGTGGCACCTCGCTGGCTACCCTCCAAGGCCACCCCTCCGGAGGCTCCCAAGGGCCCGACGCCTGTCCGGGGAGGGTACGGAAAGGGACTCTCCGGGCGCAGCAGGGCGCGGGGTGGGGTGACCCCCGAAGCCCCGGCCAGACCCGGCCCCTTCTCGGTCGAGGTGGGATCGCGAGCCCGACTCACCTTGGGACCCTCGGGGGGAACGCGCGGGTCGTTCCACGTAGTGGTTCGACTGTTGTGGTCCACGAAGAAGGGCCAGCCGGTCTGCGGGTCGATCTTGATCTCCCAGCCCGGGGGCAGGGGGTCTCGGTCACCGGCTCCGTTGCCGGACGCCATCTGCATCACGGGAGACTGGGTTGCGGCGCTCATGCTGGGTCGGGGTCCGCCCGGGGCGCGGGTGACGAGGTCGAGGAGTGCGGGCACCTCTGCGTCGCCGACGTGTTCGGGAAGCCGGCGCCGGGCACCTTTATGAATTAAAGGACTGGGTGACGTGGCCGGAGAGGGATGGAAGTGTCTGGAAATAGCCTCCTCGCTGCCAAAGGGGAAGGAGGAGATAAAGGGAAGGCAGCAACTGGCCGGCTAGAAACTTCTGGTCCCATCCAGAGAACTTGGCGGCCGCCGCGGGCTGGATGTGGAGCTCCGCCCTGAGTCATCGGCTATAATCGCGGTGGGGCGGGACCGTGGGCGGGATCGGAGGCGGGAATCTGTCACCCGCCCCACCTACTCGTCGTCTCCTGCTGTCCCTCCTAGCAGCTGTCCCGTGTGCGTCTCGGGGCTTCTGCGTCCTGGGTCCAGTGCTCCTCGCCACGGATGGGCGCGCACCGGTGTCTTTGTGTGGTTTTGCTCTCCGAACTCGCCGCCACTTCTTCACTCCTCGTGGGGAGTCTCGAGCCAGGAAGTCCACGGGCCGGGTGCCTGTGGCCCCGCCTCTGTGACGGGACTAAATCATCTTTAAACTCGGAAAGTCTCGTCCGCCCCCACGTCCAAGTACGCTAATACACTGGAGTCCTGCCGTGACGTTTTAATAACTTTCTCTCAAGGGCTTTGGGACTTCTCCCGAGAAGTTCTGGAATGCTGAGCTGACGTCACAAAAAACAAAGCAAGAAAGTACTGTGGAAACTCACCTGCCTGCTTTGGAAACCTGAAGAACAAAGAAATGAACTGATGGTTTCATGCTCTTGGCCTTCTCTAGTATAGACACTTTCTTACAGTGACTAGCCTTAGAATTTATATTCTCTGGGATTTGGAGTGGGTTTGTTGTTTATTTGGTTCTGCTTTTAATGGTAAAGGTGGACTCTGATTCCGAAAATAACGATCAGACCAAATCCTGCAATTTTGTTTAAATAGCAATCAGCTCCTAGTCCCATGCCCCCTCTGGTTCCCAATGCACTCCGGAGAGTGTCAGGGGATCCAGTTCAGGTTAGGATACAGACTCATTCCTTACTTCAGGAACACCTTGCCTAATACTGAATCCAAATTCCCAATTCAGATTCAGAGAATGTTCTGGAACCTTCAAAGATGCCATCTCTGGCCTCTTCCCCTAACATTTTTATTCTGTAGCAAATGCTAGAGGGTTCTGCCAGACATTCCCAATGAGTGATTTTTACGTCCAGGGACCGTCTTACCAGCCTGGAAGCCCCAAAGCCTCAGTATAAGTACTGGCATGGCTAACCTTCAGGGACTGACTGTCACCAAACACACCTGGGACTAATGTGGGTGTCCTGACTTATCATATGGCAATCACATTGAACTATCTAGACTCCTTAGATTCACTGGCCAGTGTCTGCCTTTTGCTTCTTTATACCTGAACCCACCCATCTTTTTATACCTGAACCCCCATCTTTATACCTGAACCCCCATCTTTATACCTGAACCCACCCATCTTTATACCCGAACCCCCCATCTTTATACCTGAACCCCCATCTTTATA
>PVIU01010906.1:0-67486 GCA_004026605.1 Ondatra zibethicus
CCAGGCTGTTTTCAGTACTGTAGCTCTGTAGTATAGTTTGAAGTCAGGGATTGTGATGCCTCCAGATGTTCTTTTGTTGCCCAGGATTGTTTTGGCTATCCTGGGTTTTTTGCTTTTCCAAATGAAGTTGAGTATTGTTCTTTCGAGGTCTTTGAAGAATTTTGTTGGGATTTTGATCGGCATTGCGTTGAATCTGTAACTTTCAACTTTTTAAATAGCATTTTTAGCTTTTCACTAATCTTTAGGATACCTGTGAATCATTTTGCACACTGCACCCACTAGCACTCAAGTTTTATGCTATTCAGGCAGCTGACTGCGTAGCTCAAGCAAATAAGATTTTGACTTTACACTTATAGCTGTGCAGAAAGGGAAGTCATTCCTTAAGTACGCAAACATTGTTTGAACCCTTCTGCTGTCTTTTCTGATGCCCTTCTGAGTGGCCATCTTACCTGATCCCACTGTGCTTTCAGTGGATTTGCCCCTTCTGTGGGTGCTTGCTTCTCTTCCTGGTAGGGATGCTTTGCTCTTTTGTCATTCTCATAGCCAGCAATTAAGCTCGGAAAAGAAAATAGTCTGGACTAAGTTGGGCCTGGCTAGCCCTGACAAGCAAGCTTCAGGAAGCCCTGAGGTCACAGGAAAGGGTTCAGATTCTTCACTTGCAGGATGACCTTGATCTCTAGGGCTCTCCTTGGTAGAGGTTGTTTTCTGTTCTTTTCAGAGGCATGCAAATGTCATTTGACATTAATCTTAGGGTGAGATCACTTAACTGGAATTGGAAGAGTGGCCACAGAACTTGTCTAATTCTTTGTTAGTGACGTTTTTGTGCTTATAGTGCATGTAAAAAGGCTTCAACTTTTACCTTTAACCATAGCCGTCAAATATCTGAGTATGCAGAGTGATGTGTACTGAACATGAAGATTTTTCATGTAAATTTGCATGGAAATATAAGTTGGAGGATACTACAAATTAGTGATACATATATATGTATATATGTATGTATGTGAGTGTGTATGTGTTGTGTGTAATGGAAAGCTGCTAGTTAACATAACAAAACTAGGGAGAATTTGGAGATGCTTTAAGTTGTATCCTTAATTTTTTATGCAGAAACTTATTTGTGATCTCTTGTAACTTTGAAATTTTATGCTAAGAAGCTGAATGCAATATTTTAATTGCTTATCTCAATGAGGCCAAAGAAATTTTTACATTATACAAATGCCTATATAATGTGTAAGTAATTTAAGATACTTTCAATTAATTGTTTTGCTTTTCAGTTTTCTTACAGTGAGGAAATAGCACCCTTGAGTTTAAACACAGTGCTGAAAGGACACCCCAAGTTTCACAATGTATTGCACACCTGAGTTTAAACACAGTGCTGAAGGGACACCCCGAGATTCACAATGTACTGCACACCTGAGTTTAAACACAGTGCTGAAGGGACACCCCGAGATTCACAATGTACTGCACACCTGAGTTTAAACACAGTGCTGAAGGGACACCCCGAGTTTCACAATATTCTGCTGATTTCTTTATTGACGAAACGACTAGGCCGAGGGCTCTCATATCCTTGTGCATGCTGCATGTCCTCATATTTACCTGGAGACTTTAGTTACTGGTAAAATAAAAAATAAAATAAAAAATTATTTATATTTTGAGAAAACACCTTTAATAAAATATCACAAAATTCCCAATGAATCATGACTAGCTAGACATTTGATATTTGAACACTTGTAGAAAGTCCTTTAAGGTGTTCAAATACCAGCTATCTCATAAAGAGTTCATTCTTTGTGTCCTGTTTGTATAATTAATCCCCTCATCTATGCTTCTTGATAGCATCATTAATATTGTAACTGAGTCATAAATGTATTTTTTTTATTGTTTTAAGAACAAGAAACTTGACTGTACTAAAACACTGAAGAAATCAATGCTCATTCCAAGAAGTATGGGACATAGTGGGAAAAAAACCTTCAAAATGCAATAAATGATTTTTGAGCCTAAGAGAATATTTTTTAAAATATTTTTTAAAATTTGCATACCAAAATTCAAGACACTTTAAACTTGCTGAAGACAACAGCAGTCAGGAGTTGCAAACCCATTTTCTATTTTATAGTCAAAGGGCAAGAGGGCAAAGGCTTATCTCCAGAATAAAACATATTCCCTAGTTACTTCCATGACATGTTACGGAGAGCGAACTAAGGGACAGCTGTCAAATGTAATTATGAAGATAAACTAGTTTGTAAATTTACAGTAAGTCATATAACCAAGAAAAGGTTTCCAAGACATCACGAATAGTGAATTAACAACTAATTAATTATGCATATACACTTTTGTAGGTTTTATGACTGTGTGTGTATATGTTTGTATATGAGAGCAACAGAACCATTGTCCTTCAGATGGCATCAACCCTATCTATCTATCTATCTATCTATCTATCTATCTATCTATCTATCTATCTATCTATCTATGTATCTAGAGAGTCATGAGTCCCTCATTGGCCTTGAACTTATGAAGTAGCCTAAGCTGGTTTTGCTATCCATAGGTGAGCCCTGTAGATTCAACTGTCTCAGTTTTCCCAGCAATGGGATGGCAAATGCAAGCCACCATGCCTATATTTGAATGTGTGGCTTCGGCAAGTCAACCCATCAGGTTTACAAGCCAAGACCTTACAGACTGAGCCATCTCCCTCCCTAGCCTTGGGAATTTATCAATAAAATAATGAATGCTAATTCTTATACTACCTGACTGAACCAGTTACATTCTTATCTGATTTTTCTACTTTTGCAGTAAATCTGCTGTAGGAGCCAAATGGACACAAAAAACAAAGGATGTTTCAAAACCCTATAAACATAACCTAGGAGTGACAAACAGAACAGGAATCTGAAAGCTTGCTTCCACGATGAGAGCATGGTAGAGCGTGGTAGAGCGTGGTAGAGCGTGGTAGAGCATGGTAGTCCTCTGCGGCTCCTTGGAAATACCTGATCTTCCAGTGTTCTTCCAGGTGAATCTACCTGGCCTTTTAAAATTACACCCCATCCCCCAATAACTCATTTTTAACATCATTCCTGTTTAATGTTACTATCCTTGCCAATGTTCGCATTAAGGCAAGCCCTGTTACTCTGGTATTAGGGTATTTTTGTCTCTGCCAGGGTATCTTTGCCAGGTACTAGCATTCTCTCCCAGTCACTTCCTTCACAACTGAATGTGGCAGTCTATTGGCTTTACTTACTGCACTTGCATTTTCCCTTCAGTGCCACAAATATCTTCAGTTTTCTGACCTAATCAGCATTGAGTACAAATATTAGGTAAGTGGTGGGACTGGGTGGTCCTTTAGGAAGAGCTGAAACGTTAGAATTGTGGGCTAAAGGTTGTGCAGTGCTTAGTGCATGGTGGAAGCTGGCACACATGGGGTCCTTCAGAGTCCTAAATGAGAACTCTAAAGTTTGCTGTCTTCTTAGGAGTGAAGACCGAAAGGATGCATTTGAAGATTGTGCGTGTGTGTGTGTGTGTGTGTGTGTGCGTGTGTGTGTGTGTGTGTACCAGAAGAGGCTGGAAGAGGGCATCAGATCCCTTGGAGCTTGAGTTACAGGTGCCTGTGAGCCACCCGGTGTGAGCACTAGGAACTGCACCTTAGAAGAGCAGCCTCCAGCCTCAGGGATTTCTTCGTTGTCATTGTGAGCGGTTGTAGTGAGTTTTAGAGTCAAATGATGGAGAGAAGAGTGTATATAGAAGATGTTTCTGTTAAACTTCTGGTTTAAATCACTTCCATTATTAATTACGTGTTATTGCTCCTCAAACATGGAGAGTTTTGAGAGGCTGGCAGAGGAATGGTTCTCACCATGTGTGGCATACAATGGGGACATTGTTTACCTTTCTTGTTTTGAGGAACGCTGTTTATACTTCTCTATGCCCTTTTTTTAATGTACAGTCAATTTTACAGTCTTTAGGACTCAACATTTCTTTCCCTCAACCTTTCTCTGAGTTTTAACTTTCCCTTTACACCATGACATTCATCAGTATGTATTAGTATATGTGTGTGTGTATTATTGGAGAGGAAAGAAGGCAAGCGTGTGTGAATTTGTTTACACATACAAGAAAGGAAGGAAGGAAGGAAGGAGGGAAGGAGCTAAAGAAGAAAAAGGGAGGGAAGAGGAAGGGAGGAGCAAAGGAGGAAGGGAAGGGAAGGAAGGAAGGAGGGAGGGAGGGAGGGAGGGAAGGAGGGAGGGAAGGAGGGAAGGAAGGAAGTCTGGTTACTCAGATCAACATTTGTACTTCTTTCTTTGTACTTTGTAAATGCGGGATTTTTTCCCCAGTGTTATTTTTAAGTATAACATCCTTCGATAACTCAATAAGTTTAGATATTTGTGATAATATATAATCATTATTATAAAAACATAATTTATTTGAATGATATATATTTTTTTCTGGAATCATGTGTTTGTTGCCTTGAAGTTATTTTCCAAAATAGATTCACCATAGGTGGAAATGAATTTCAGTCCCATGATTATCTGATAATGATTTTTCTTGTATTATTTATAACAACTAAAATTGTGGCATAAAGAGTACAGAAAATATTTCTTATAATTTATACTTTCAAGTGTACTTCATTTCATTCATAATGAAGTTTTTAAATTTTTATTCTTCCTCACACTGCCAAAATTTGATCTCAAATCAGACTTTTTTCAGCTGGGTAATAAACTCTTGGAAAAGTATGTTTATAATAAAAGTGGTTCTGTAACATTAACGTTAACAGAGTTGCGAGGCTTCCTTCAGTCTTGGTGGTTTGCTGACAACATAGAAGTCTGCTTTCAGATACATCTGAAGTATCTGCCTTGAGAGTTCCAGACTGTAAGGAATGAAGTGTCTTCCTACAGTAGAGAACGTATTCATTCCTGTTGTCACAGGCAACATCGGTAGAAATGGAATGAAGGATGCTTTGTTACACAATCTTTCTATTTAGAGGTTTATGTTACAACCCAATCAGTGTTTATGCAGTGTTTTGTTCCCCTCCATCCCTACCCCGGCCCTGAAACAGGGCAAAATAGGGATTTCAGTGTTTGTGGTCCAATATATACATGTTCAAAGAAAGGTATAAGCTAAGTCCAGCAGAATAGAGTGAATTTAGTTTGATGTTAGTTCTGAGGACTTTATGTTGAGGTGAAGTCTAGAGGATTTAATCAATCAATCAATCAATCAATCATGAAATAATTGGTTGCCACTGAGGTACTCAGACTTTAAGGAGGCAAGAATTCTTACAACAGACTAGAATGTGTACTCTTTCCTTCATAAGAGAGATAACTAAGAGCAATATCTTGACATCTGTACTTCTCTACCATTATGGATTCATGAGAAACACAGTAAAGATTTCAGGGAAGTTCACTTTGAGCACAACTCCTCATAAATGTCTTCTAAAGAAAACGTGAAAGGATATCTTCAGAGCTTTCTCATAGCAGTAAAATTTCCTCAAGAAATCTATTTCAGTGTATGAATATTTGTAATTAACTATCAAAACAGTTTTAACTTTTGAAAGCATCAGGAATTCATTGTGTAGAAGAAACATTGGGGTTGGGTCTAGTAATATTTCATTTCTATTTTAATAAACAAAGCTTGCCTGAAGTCCAGAGAGTAAAACAGCAGCACTGATCAGCCTTAAAGACCAGGCAGTGGTGATACACACCTTTTATCCCAGTAGTCACACTAGTTTGCCGTTGAAACCAGGCAGTAGTGGTGCACGCCTTTATTCCCAGCCCTAGAGAGGAATATAAGATGGAAGGAGACAGCTCTCACTCACAGTCTCATTCTGAGATTCCTGGAGGCAGGATCACCATTTCAGACTGAGGTAGAGGTAAAAGCCAGAGGCTGGCTGTTTTGCTTTTCTGACCTTCAGATTGAACCCAAATTTCTGTTTCTGGGCTTTTATTAATCATGCTGCATTTGGGGATGCCTGAAGTCTGGTACTTTGTGCAAAAGCAAATGATAGGACTATAAAACATGGTTTAGCTATCCCTGTGTTTGAGATAGTTAGTCTTTGCATGGTTACAAACTAAGAACTTGCATGAGTTGGCTTTCGTTGAGAATTCTTTGTCTGTTCCTAATACTGTAGACAGAATCGATGTCAGGATTCTTGTTATTTTGCTATCTTGCAGCTTTATCAGTTAAACAGCCTACTGTGGCACATCCTGTTGCTATTCATAGAAGCTCCTCTGTGGTTTGGTTACTGGAGACTCTCTGATGTTGTGTGACAAAGACTTCTTGCCATCTGCTGAAGTCTCTTCAACTATCTTTTAAAAAGGGACCCACACGTGGGTGGTGTATGCCAGTGCATGCTCTTGGCCACATCTAGCTGTCCTTCCAGTGCCAGTCACCACCAAGCCGAGGGTTTATAACTCATCTGAGAGGAAAGGGAGCTTTTCCTAAACGGAGGAGCTTGGTAGTTGAGCTCTAGTGCAGACGCTTAGAGATGCCCACTTCAGACATTCTACAATAGTGTTAAAAGTGGCCATGTGGATGCCTCCCGGGTCCAGCAGGACAGTATGCTTGCCACTTGTATAAAGTGTGAACTACTTGGAACACCAGTATCTGTGAGAAAAGAATTTCCAGTGAGCCAATCATAGGAAGACTGGACTTGTAGCACCAGCAAAGCCTCTCAACTTACTGCTTCTTCTTAGTGTCTAATTCTCACTTGGTAGCACAGCGTTTACAGAAAAGGAGAGTGTACTGGACGGAATTCCTCTGCTGATCCCCATGGCTTGCTAAACCTCTTATGGATAATCCACTTACATAAGCTTATATCCACAGCACCACGAGCCATTGTTCTGCTCTCTGTTTTAATAGAATTCTGAGATGATGTGATAATTGACAACTTTCATAAGTGTTTTCTACAAGAATAAAACCAATCCACTCAAGGCCATAAATGTAGCCTTGCCCAAATCCAAGTTTTAATTATAAACACAAACTGTTAAATGTTCAAAATACTAAGAAAATGTATGTTCTTAGTTTTTACTAAGATAAAAGGCTGAAAAGTCTATGTTGATTTTAAAATCAAAAATTCATTTTGAGTATGCATGGAAATATAGTCAAAATTCAAGAAGAAACTGAAGAAAGGCCTAGTGCATTCTCATAAAAGAGATGAACTAATAAGTGGAAGCTTTTTCTCATGTTTCCTAAGCCCCCATGAAAATGATAGTCACTATAAACAAATCCATAGCTTATATATATATATACACACACACATATATATATGAATACATATATATCACTATAATCCAAGCATGAAGACATAAGTGATTTATATATTTTATAAATATTCTGCACACACATATATAATTGTTTATTTTACTTTTTCATAAAATGAAGTAATGTAATAGATAAAATCTGAAAATTTGTTTTCTTTCAGTTAACAGTGAGTAGTAAGCCGTTCATATATGACCCACTAATGCCTTCGGAAGCTGACCTTTCACACATATAGATTAGGAAGAAAGGACTATCATCCAATTGACCATTCTCATCTTGGAAATGAATTTCAAAGCACACATTGAATGTTCCTTTTTGGCAATACTCATAGTGGTATTGATGCTATGAGGGGTGATGAGAAGTAGGCTTCAGTATACCCTTCTCAAATTGTGTTTGGGAAAAGACATTAGATATTTTATTCCTGTGGGGACCTAGATGGGAAAGAGAGAGAGGTGGGCTAGGAATGGAGAGAGGAGGAGTGGGCCAAGATCTGGGAGGAAGGCAGACAGTAGAAGAGTCTAAAGGGAATAACTAGGGTCCAAACAGACTTGTAGAAGACCAAGGAGTCTTGTGCGATACAGTGTAGAATTTTTGTCAGATGAGTATGTTAATTTTGATCTTTTCTAAAATTCATCACCCTTTAAAACAAAATTGCTAATAAAATTCTATCTTATTTTTCTAGGACTAGCAACATTTATTTTTGCCTAAAGATACAACTAGTTATGCAATGACATGAACGCTAACAAAACGTGTACAGGTTATTGCATGCGCCTACTTCTCATGGCTTCTGAACAAACCCCACTCCCTTCCACAAAGCTATGCGAGGCAGCTGCTCACATCTCTGCCTCCTTTTATTCATGTTACTGAAGTTATTAAGAAGTCCATTCTATGGAGCTATCTATGGAATTAAACTGATTCTGCAGATAATGCAAGGAAGCTCTCATTTGCTGTCTTGACTCTCCCTGACTCTCAAATAAATATGAAATGAACTATCATGGCCGAAGAAGCAGAGTGAGCCCTGTGTTTTTAAATAACTACCATCCTTTTATTATATTTTGAATAAAAATTTATTCTGTTTATCCAAAGAGGAAAACTATCACACATATATATCATGTATTAACTGTATTTATAATGGGAGTACACGCAATATTTTTTTTAAAGCTATTTCCCAAAGACACTCACTGAAAAATAAATGCTCACCAAGTAACTCGAAGCTAAAATTTTAATTCTTTTCCTTTGGTGCTTAGAATGAATTTACCTCTGTTATATCAGTTTTCTTAGTATTATTATTAATTAAGTATCAGAGTATACATCAATAAAAATTGCTTCCTTCTTCATCCTGATTAAAGAATTTGTCTGTGAAGACTTAATTTAAAAAAAATGTTTATGAAAGGAGCAAGTTTATGTCCAGTAAAATGAAACACATTTTAAAGTTGAGCTAGTTAAAAGAAACATAAATGGAGGAAAACTGTGGTCCTTAATGCTGGGCAGGCTTTCAGTTTACTGTCCTGTAGCACACAACAGTAGTGCATGGATTGGCCATGCCTACAAAAGTGGCAGGATTTTGTTTCTGTTTGAAAGTGATTTTAGCTGTTTGCACTGGTTTCTATTTTCCTACAAAAAGTGAAAGAAAACAATCAGAAAACAGAACAATGGTTAGCCTTGATGTGTTGTTTAGGAGAATGCAGCTTGCTGGTACAAGGAGGAAAACACTGTAATGGCAATTAAACCCGTGATTCTTCTCCTGCATTCCTGCTCAGAACTCTGCCATTTGGTAATTTCCTGTGGGTATTTTGAGTGCCAAAGAGAAAGGAACTGTACAGGGAAAATGTGTACTCTTGTCAACTACTTTTCAACTGTGCATCCAACACACTGGTAAATGGTTCTGTTAATTCAAGTGAACTATGACCATTGCACAGGCTTAGAAACAGAGGCTCTGAAGCAAGGAATGTTCTCAGTGCTCGTTGGGACATTTCTTCTACCCCTTTCTATTTTATTTTTAGTTATATTCTTTTTTTTATTTTTCCATTCAAAAATTTACACTTCCTCCCCTTCTCCTATTCCCCTCCTGCTCCCCCACTAACCCTCCTTCCTCCTCCTCCAGCCTAAAGAGAGGGCAAGGTAACCTGCCCTGTGGGAAGTCCAAGGCCCTCTCCCTCCATCCCGGTCTATCCAGGTGTGCATCCAAGTAAACTAGGGTCCCAAAAAGCCAATACATGCAGAAGAGACAGGTCCCAGTGCCATTATCGATGGCTTCTCAGTCCGCCCCCATTAGAACCCACATTCAGAGAGTCCGGTTTGATCATATGCTTGTTCAGTCCCAGTCCAGCTGGATTTGGTGAACTCCATTAGATCAGGCACACTGTCTCAGTGGGTACACCAACCCCTCGCGGTCCTGACTTCCTTGTTCATCTTCTCCCTCCTTCTGCTCTTCATCTGGACCTTGGGAGCTCAGTCCATTGCTCTGATGTGGATGTGGGTCTCTGACTCTATCTCCATAGATCGGAAGAAATTTCTATGGTGATATTCAAGACATTCATCAGTGTGACTATGGGACAAGGCCTCTCCTCTTCTGCCCAAGGACCTATATATAGTTATATTCTTGTAAATATAACTATATATAACTTGTTTCTCTGTCCTGCCCTATCCTGCAGTCGCTTCTAAATAATCATTCAAAGACTTAATATTAATTACAAAATGTTTAACCTATAGCTCTGGCTTATTATTAATTAGTTCTCACATTTAAGCTAACCCATTTCTATTAATCTATCTATTGCCACATGGTTGTGGCTTTTATTAGCCTATTGGTATCTTGTTTCTTGGGCATCTGCTCACATCTCTCTCCATCTGCCCTTCTTTCTCCCTGTATTCAATTTGGATTTCCCACTTAGATATATTTTGCCTTGTTATAGGCCAAAGCAGCTTTTAGTATCAAACAATGAGAGCAACACAGTGCTCTCCTTGTACAGTGTACAGAAGGGTTATCCCACAACTTGTTTTGTTCTGTTATTCAGAGCACACCACATCGTCCCTTACTATACACTTTCTTTTGTCCTTCAGATTGGAACAACTGTGTGTCATACTATAACCAAAAATTACTGTATCAAAAGAATTAGGTTCATGGACTAGAACTTCAGCATGTTACACACTCTGGAGAGTAGCTGGAAAATGCTTTGATTCTTAAATCTACTGATTTAATACCCACCTAACCCACTGTTGAGGATGGAAAGTAGAGTTGTCTTATCAATAATACGATGACATCCACATTTCGCTAAGATTCGTATAATTAGAGCCATTGGGCATCAGAGGTAATAGATACTATCAAACTAAATCAGGAGATAGTGCAAAGAATTAGGAGGGAACCGGCTGAGAAGACTGAGAGAGCTTGTCTTCCGGGAGCTGTCAGACCAGCGCCCCACTACAGTCGTCTTGGTTGACTTGAATGTTCAAAGTGCAAACAGATATACATTAGGGAAGTTTTACCTCTTTGCATTAGTTTACAGACATATAAGAGAAATTATTATAAAAGTGTTTTCTTGGGTAAAGAACAAGCTGTGGGCGATGCTGATGTTCTTTATTCCCCTGGGAAAAGAAAAAGACCCGATTGTAAAAAGATATTTTAGATTTTAAAATGGAAGGTCAAAGGAAAGAATTAATAATGCCTTGAGAATTCCACTAGTAGAGTGATTAGGCTATTTTCTTAGATAGCCTTTGGGTGGACATAAACTGTAAAATACTGCCAATGCTCTTAGCCTCCCTTTCTGTTTTTAATTGTTTTGCTACATGAAGAAGACAGTGAGCCAAAACTCCTTGATTTCATAAAATAATGCTCAAAATGAATAACCCACACTGATTATGCACCTTATAGAGATTATTATTTACCCCACTCCTTCCTGGATAAGCTTTTAAAATTGTCTTGTTACTATAGGAAGGTAAAAGGAATCAGGAAGTCATCAGATAAGGGCATATTTATTTAAGGCCACAAAAATAACCAGAATTTGATGACTATATCCTTAGTTGTTTTCCAGAATATGAAAACTTGCCTGATATCATAAAACACAAAACTGAGTTATGGCTAAATTACCTGGGCCATCCTCAACTACTATGCAAAACTATGATGATGACTTTTTCTAACCTGGATCTTCAAAGCACAACAGAAATTACCTATGAAATAGATATAAGGGAATATTTGTGTTTCTCTAGGTATTTGTTCTGAATTTGGGCTTTTCACCCAGATAAAAATTGTCAGTGCTATTTCATTCTTTACCTCCAACATTTGGAAGATGAAAGTTGGGAGGCCATGTGGTCTGTCACTCACTCCAGGTACATGGGACTGAGTGGGTGTTAGACCATAGCAAACACATTGGCCTCCTATACATTCTCTGGGGTCGAAATTTTGTGACACGGTATTTTTCCACCCAGGGTAAAATTGGCCTTCTGCTACTTCTCTTTGATAAATACAGTTCTTTTATTTTAGTCGATGAATAGATAAGGGAGTGTGTTTGTTAGATTATTACTTTTATAATCAGAAAGGTGACAAAGCTTGGCTGTAGCTCTGTTTTGATGTTCTAGGCTGAGAAAATGTAACTGTAGCTGTGAAATGAAGTGGGTGTAAAACGAGTTGATGGTTCACTCAATTTTAGTCAACAGATGTTGGCTTTATCCTTTAATGGGAAAAGGTTATTACAAAAACCACATTGCACAATCGAAAAGAAAGTGTTGCAAGTGTGTGATATTTAAAAGAAGATTACATGGTGTATTTTAAAATGAAAGTGAAGATAATAGGCCTTAAATTTTTTTTTAATATTTTAACAGGTTCTTGCTGTCACCCACGCAGTACGTTCGGCCCCTTAATTGCTCTGAGATTTTACACTTTCTTTTGTGAAATGAAGATAATAATTGAAGAAAATACAAAAGATTTCATGGATAATTTGATAAGAAATGTAAATAAATTAACTTTAAGATTCTTCTAATATGATGGATTATTTTCTTTTATCAAAGATCCAATCCCCAAGAGGGAAATACACTTTATTGAGAATATGGTTGTAGCATCTCAGGGATGTGAGGAATACTCAGATTACATTTGAATGAGGGTACTTTCCACGTTAAATTGTCATGTGCTCTTTGTGTTAATTGTTCCGAGGTCAAGATGTAAGCCTGTAGCGTGGGGAATTGTTGCCCCACTGCTGGTTAGTTGAATATAGTCTAAAAGAATATTGAATATTGTAGCATATACATCTACTGTTGCCAAAGGTGTACTATTCATGATAAATAGTAATTACAGGACTTAATTTTGTTGAATAGACAAAGGTTGGATGTCTATGAAACTATAAAATAATAACAGAAAATTTAAAAGAAATGCTGAAACCTAGTATTTTGATGAGTTTCGGGTGCTGTCAAATGAAAACAAAGAAGGAAGAGTGAAAGGAGGAGGATAATACTGCTGCCTTCTCTCCGGGATGCGCAATGACTCCTTTCCTAGAAATGTGTCTTACCGTGCTTGACATGTACTCTAGACATGGATGGAGTCAACTCTCATACAGTTAACATTCGTGTATGGAGTGGGTAGGGGTTCAGGAGCCCCTATCCCTAACTCAGTAACTCTGAACAGTTCATAGTATTTGGCAGAGGGAGATTCAGTTAGTTATCTTTCAAAACATATCTCCTGGTCAGATGCCCACTCTCTATTGGATGGGTCCTGCTACCAGAAACCTGAAGATAGCACAAATCCGAATTTATAGCTTATTAAACAGAAAAAAAGCAATGTTGGAGTGGATTATGGGGAATGAATTTGGGAGGAGTTTGAAAAGAACATGATTAAAATTGTATAGTATCTGAAATTCTCAAAAATCAATAAAACATTTGTTCAAACAAAATAGCTTGCCCTTAAGTCATTTTCTTGGTGGAAATGTTCATTTTTTGTACCCTACTCGGGGACATACCCTAGAGAAAAGATGACACTGTTTAGAATAAGCCAAGCAATAATGAAGTGGTCATGAAAGATGTTCCAGTCTGGAACTTCAACTAGGCAAGGAGATGGTTTAGATTGGAGAAGTGGGACCAAAGGAGCAGACCTTGGATTTGCAACCAGATACCAGGCAAGGAAGAGGGAAAAGTGGCCTTTTTGACGTGGAGAAATACTGTGTGGGCCTTCCAAATACAGCTATATATAAGGACTATTATGGGATTCAGTTAGTGAAAACTGGATCTAGCTTTGGAAAACCAGTTATTAGATTATTTATTATTATCTTAATATTATTAATAATATTAATGCAGCAGTAGATGGCCAACATAAAATTAACTCCATCCTATCTTTGTAGATTTATTGTGTCTACTTTGCTTTGGGCAGTTTCGGTCCTCACAGTGTGAGTGTCTTGAGCCACTAAGTAATTTATAATATCTCAGAGAAAGACCAGGTTGATGCCAGATGAGGAGCCAAATGAGTCCAGAGCCCAAAGGCCATGGTCTAGGTAGAGGGTTTTGGGGAGAGCTGTATACAGTGCACGATGTCTATCGTCAATGTGTCCATTTCTTCTTCTTTCTTCTTGCTCATACTGTCTTCCTCCTGACTACTTCTCTTTTAAGTTTTCTCTCTCCTCTCTAATTGTTCATTCTACTCTCTGTTCTAACTCCTCTCTCTCACTCTCTCTTTGTTTTCCTTCTTTCCTCTATTTGGTCTTTAGCTGTAAACTAAACTCTAATATCCTCGTTCATTCTTGAAAACATTCAAAAGATTCTATAATCACTTAGATGTTCATGTCCCATCAATTGTCTGTAAAAAACACAAAATATCTTCTGTGCACCAAATATTATACATATAAAGGATTATTTACAAATTACTCCCCAATTGTTTTTCAGTCAATTTATTTAGTGGAAAAACCTGTGATCAAATAAGAACTTATAATACATTGATATGAGCCTGTTTCTATCTATTTATTAGGGAAGACATTTTGTATCTTATATGAAAGGTTTGCATTCTCCCATAAATTCAACTTTCAGTATTTCAAACATTATATACACACGTGTGTGTGTATGTGTGTGTCTCCCTACTGCTAAGAATAAAGGCATGTGCCATGATACTAAGTCAGTGCTTTATATTTTTAAAGTAAATTTTCCATGTCTTTGGAATTTAAATTTCTTTAGAAATCAGATCCATTTCTTTCTAGAAATCTCCATAGTAAGCTCTGTAGGGGCTTTGCAGTTTGAACTCTCAGGAGTAGTAAATAAGGGCTTCATTATGTCCATATCCTTGCCATTGATTGTTGTGTCCTTTTATATTGATATTGTTTGAAATTAAAATTAATTACATAATGTCTCCCTTCCTTTTCTACCCTTCAAATTCTCACAGTCTTTATTTTGTTATTGTTGTTTTACACACACACACACACACACACACACACCACTCTGAACTCTCTAATCAAGATCTACTCAGGCTGAATGAAGCCACTTGCTTGCTTCTGGTTTCAGGGCTAACCACTGTTGCTGGAGGGTGACGATGATACCAATAGGCATGCCAATGTGAAAGGGGAAAACTCTTGGGACCCCGACTCTGGACAAAGACCTATAGACAGCTAAGGAAGGCTCAGAGTAGACACTATTTGTTTTCTTAATGACTGTCATCCTAACTGGGAATTACAAAGTTTATCAATGTAATTTGAATTTGAATTTCTCTGATGGCTGGTGGAATATTTGTTCATATGTTTACTGGCAATTTGTATTTATTTCACTTTGAGCACTATCATTGTATTTCATTAGCCTATTTATTGATTGATTTTTTCTTCTTTAATTTCTGAGGTTTTTGTATATTATATCCAATAATTCTCTGTCATATGGTAGCTTGCAAAAGTTTTATACCATTTTTTAGGGACGTAAGTTGATCTTTGTAGGATTAACTGATTCTTTTGCTGAAAAGAACCTTTTTTAATTTCATGAACTGTAGTTATGAATTGTTAGCATTATTTCCTGCTCAACTGGAGTCCTATTCAGAGAGTTCTTGCCTTGCCCATACCTTGAGGTATTTTCCTTAAACATTTTTAAACCTTGGAGTCTTAAAATCTTTGATCTCCTTGTAGTTGATTTTGGGCTGTGTGAGAGGTCAGTATCTAGTTTCATTCTTCTGCATGTGGGCTTTCAGTTTCTTAGCACCATTTTTGAAGATGCTATTTTTCCTTCAGTGTATAATTTTGGCATTTATGTTAAAATTAGGTGGCTGTAGCCTTGTGACTTTAGAACTGAATCCTCTTAAGTTTCATTGATCACCATGTCTGATTTTGTGCCACTGCCATGTTGTTTTGTTACTATGGCTCTGTTTTGTGGCTTGAAGTCAGGTGTGGTGAAAGTTCCAGCATTGCCCTTTTACCTAGAACTGATTGGTCACCCACATACAGTTTTTGTCCCTCCAGATAATTATTAAGAACGTGTTCACTATTTTCTATGAAGAATGACATTTCACTTTTGATAGAGATTTCAATATTTATAAGTATTTATATATTCCTACTTTTGAATCATTTTAAATTTCACAGCAGAAATTAGGATATTTCAAAACAAATACTCCAGTTCACTTCTGTTAAGAATAATTACTTACTCCACAAATATATTATCATATCCAAGACAAACATGAATTTGATAAAAGAAACACCTACTATACTCTATATAAATTAGTTTGGTTAGCACCAATTTCTTTATAAATTTGGTGTTTTAAAGTGTTTTCCAGGAGCCAGTCACCGCCAATGGACAATGTATTTAATATGGCTTAATTCAATGGATCTGTATGATAGCTTCTTATTTTTGTTTGTTTTTGTTTCCCATGGCAGTGGATATCTAATGGTCTACTCTCAGTGTGGCACAAAATACCCAAATTTGGCATTATAGTGTTTTCTCGCTGATTAGGTTAAACATTTTGAAAGCATTACCATTGTGCATGGCTTATGTTTCCTAGGAAGTGGCATAGCTAGTGTTTCCTATTACTGATGGTCCTCTGTAACCGAGCACATGCTTAGAATATCATCTGTCATATCTCACAGCCAGAACAGCAGTGCTTTTCTGTTTCTCAACATCAATAAAACTGGGGAGTGAAATGTTTGTTCTGGGGATGTTTTAGGAGGGTTCAATACTTCTTTTCAACATTCTTAATAATCCTGGAGGGAATAAATAATTTTATAGTAAACACAGTATTATTTTCTTGAGTTTCTTTTTAAAGTCAGTCAAAATTGTTTTGGTAAATTAATATTACCACTCCATTTCTGTGCTAGAATTTCTAAAATTGGCCACCTAAAGCTTTTTTATCAGCTCCCGTGTGTTCTGGTTCCATTAATCTTTGAGTACCCATGCTTTCAGGCTTACTTTATATTTTCCATGTATTTGGTCATTCACAGCTATGGCCTCCATCAGGACCAGGAAATAAAAGGCACTACATATAGGCCACGCCTAGTGTGCCTCTTAGTTCTGTGCATCTTCTCTCATTCACCAGCCATCCTCAGTCCTCTCTGGGGATCTATTGTTGTCTCCAATGGTGAGTCATTGCAGAAGATTCCGTATGGTCCACATGGTCAAATATATATGTCATAACCGTTCACAAAGTTAAATTTATTGTGACTACATTGCAAATTTCTCCGTTAGATCTTCTAGTTGACTTTTGTTGGTTCGCTTTACTTAAAAATCATTTTTCTTCTGACCAAATGAAGTAACAGAGACTAAATGATGTGAAAAACACAAAGAACAAAATTAGAGTATACTATTTATCACAGCATGTTAAAAAATGGGTTTGAGGACAATAGATTCCATGCTGTTAAGATGGAAGAGAACACTGAGAAATTGAAAGTAAGCGAGTCCATCACTATCCCTTTATCATCTTGAGAGAATTTCTAGACCACAAATAGGAAACAGACTAGGATGCAATGTAGCAGCTCTCAGATTTGGAGTTGGTACATTCTACACAAGAAGGTAACTATCTACACTTTCTGTGCGTGCACATCTGTATGTGCCTGTTCACATGTCTAGCACTGCAAACATGTGTGTACCTCGGGCTCAGGAGGTTACAGATTGCTGCCACACCAGGCTGGCTTTTCTTGTAGGTGCTGAGGACTCACACCTGTGCCACACACTCTTGTCATCTCAGCTCCTGAATATTTCTTTTAAATATTTTTTACCCAAATCAGTTTTCCATGAATAACATAATTTTGCATTTGAAAACAATGTCAGAATAAATAAAATTGGCAACTTTTTAGAGATTTGGCATTTGGGAGGATACATGTGTGCATCACTGTTTTGTTGAGGTTGAGTACCCTTTAATATGTTTAAGACAATTGATGTTGGGTTTTTGAAGATCTATTTCTATATCAGAGAGGCTGATATCCTGTGACACAGATTGCAAGTGGTGTCTCAGAGCTCTTGATTTGCATTTGCATCCTGTCGTTGTGTGTGGTTTATTTTAGAATATGAGATTTTTTTTGTAGTTGAACTTCTTAACATCTTATTTCTTCTAAATATTTAGTCAGAATTTAGAAAACTTTCCCCATATACAGTTTATAAAGGAGTTCTTCTATTGTCTATATGGTTTATCGTTTTTCTCTTAAATTCATATTTTTTTGGCATTTATTGTGGTGAAAGATGTTATTTATGGAATAGCCAGCATGTTCTTTCCCATGATAGTTCTTTTGCCAGGCAACTATATTTCCATATATTCTTAAGGTTGTTTCTGAACTTCAATGCTGTTCTGTAGGAAAGTATAAAGGCTTTATTTGCCTGGAATGCTTTTATATCTGGCAGGGTAGGTTTCTCCCTTGTTATTGTTTTCTACTGATCATTTTTTATTTCCATATATAATTTTGGCATCAACGTTTTTAGCTTCAGAAAATGAAAAGGACATTTTAATAAACACCACGCCAGTTTGCTTATTGAAATGGGTAGTAAGTGATGGCTGCAAATCCCTCATGACCATCTCTGAGGCAGCCTCTAATTTTATTCCTCTGAATCTGGACTGAACTTGATGAGTTACCTGTCTATTGGTAGGTAGAAGCCAGGACAGGCTACAGCCGCGTTTTGGAGAAAAGACAGCCTCCTCAATGAATGATGCTACTGTCTCGGAGCCTCACAGACATGCTCCAGAGCTTTTGAAACCTCTTGAGATTCACTCTCTACAAAGAAGCTCAGCAGCTCAGAGGGAACTGCACTGACAAGAACGAAGAATTCTGTTCAGTAATCCTGGCCTAGTTATCAGCCATTCCTGATTGTCAGTCATATGACCTAAGACTTTTTAGAAGTCTTCCCCGCAGGCCCAAGCATGGTATCCAGGTCTGTGCTGAGGTGAAGTGCTCAATCATCCCTGTGGATCCCTAATCCAGCCGCAGGTTTATGAAAAAGGTGTACAATATAAAAGATCATTGCTGCCTTGGGTTATAATAAAGGTGTAGGAAAAATTCAAACAGCTAATTTAACTCTTTTTAGTGCACTAAGATGCCATTGTGAACTCTATATACTTTAATCTTCCTGCCCCTTTCCATTTCAGCAGAATGAGGATTTTAGTATCATCTATTTAAATAAACATCTTACAATACACATACTAAGTTTACTGGCAATGTCCTAACCACAACTGCACTAGAAATGTCTTAAGAAAATTTATTACTTTTATTCTATTTACTTCCAATAAATATCTACCTACACACCAGGTTCTTATTGTCACACAATAGAATACGACGACTTCAAGAATAAAAGGCTAAATTATTGCGCTACTTTCTTAAGTATGTTTTATTCTCTTAAGATTTAATATTTCTCAACTGCATTTCTCCTTTTCTCAAAACCTACTATCAAATTAATGAGATGTCTCAACATAGAGAAACTGTGTATATCTTGAAGCATTTTTCATTTCTATATGAGAGAAAATTAGCATGTATAGATATTCAGTTAGTGCTAGAAAATTCTTTAGGCATTTTTAAATGGCTAGTGTAGACATAAAGATAGATGAAATTGCAGAGAATATAGGAAATGAATGGATAGCCTTGTTCACATTTATCTGTGAAAATGTTCACTTTTTCCTATTTTCTGTCTCTCTCTCTCTCTCTCTCTCTCTCTCTCTCTCTCTCTCTCTGTGTGTGTGTGTGTGTGTGTGTGTGTGTAGTGTAGTGTAGTGTAGTGTATATTCCATACATGTGGAGGACAGAAATTCATGTTGGTGTTACCTTCAATAGCTCCCTACCTTGTCTTTTGGGATAGGGTCTCTCACTGAACCTGGAGCTCGCTGTGAGCAGACCTAGGTGGACGGCAGGCTGCAGATCTGCTAGTGATGGACTGTCCCCTGAAAGAGCACATTGCAAATGTGTGACAACATCTAAATCTCTTGTGTGAATACTGGGGATCCACACGCAGGTCCTCATGCTTGTGCTATAGGCTCTTTCATTGCAGAGACATCTCCCCAGCTCCAACCTTTCGATATTGGACCAGTAGAATCTATGGAGTTACAATGCTCACAAATACTGAAGGCAGACTTCATGGCTACAAATCCTGGCTTTTCCATGGCTTTGAGAACTGTCCTTATCAAAGGTTTATGAGAATAGTAAATGTTCTAGTATTCTCCAAACATCCAGGAAAGTCATATAATGCGGTAAGCAGCATGCAAAAATTCATCACATTAAATAAAATTAAATTGGAAAGGTGCCAAATTATTGTTTTAGTAGTTCCGGTATATGATCTATATTCCCGTGGTAGGTCTCATCAACACACTCCTCATGCTTTCAGCCAGTTTCTTGCTCCCTGCCCATAGCATTTCCATGGAAAATGAGGAAGATGCTTCTGGGAAGGGTTTGAGTCTGTAGAAAGTTCTGAAGCCTAAAAATATCTGAACCTCCGTGTGCTACAGCAAGCCGTTCCGTTGTGTACACACTTGAGCACAGATGGCTATTTTGAGAAAGTGTAAGCAAAACTGGTTATAACAAATGAATTTCATATTCCTGGGATTTGTTTTTCTCTCAGTATGTTATCATTCTGAGCTACATTTTTAGAAGCATTTATGACAGGTGTACTTACCAACTGTGCCTGAAAGAATTAGATTTTGAAAAAAATATCTAACACTGCCAACCTTTGGCTCCCAACCCTTCTTCATGCTGAATTTCTTTTCTTGCATCAGTTTGTTTACTTCCAATCTCTCAGAGGCTATGCATTTATAATTTATGCCCTGCCAATGTCACAAATGATGTTAAGATAGCTTCCTAACACTCATGCATAATAAGACAATTAAAATAAAAATAGCTCAAACCTGCATGTATATGAATTATACGTATATTCAGTTAACTTCCCAGTGGACACATATTTGTCTAAAAATTGGAAATAAGTTTAGCTTTGAAATTTCTAGTGACCGAAGTAAATGTGAGCACAAATTAAAGGAATTAGTCAAACTTGATTGGTATTGATGACATTTTTTTCATTGTCCTGAGTCCTGAAAATATTTATTTGGTGAGTTCCTAGCTACTCAGGTAGCAGGTCCTCCTATGGAGCTTTCGCCAAAGATGGAAGGATGTTCCTTATCTCCCACCCAGTGCTTGATAAAGACAAAGGGACCTTACTAAGGTCACTCAGTAAGATTGTGTCTTGGTCTTTGATTTGAGGCTGTTTAGTCTCTCTGCATCTGGTGTCAGTGGATGTGGCCTCGCTAGCTCACCTGCTCTAGACACTTAGATTAGACAACTAGAGTACTGAATGAGGGGTTTTCAGATACCCGTGCCTCTCTCACACATACATATGTAATGAATTTTTGTGTCTTACATACAACCCTCTCTCATTCCATTGCCCTCCCACTAAACTTTTTCTTTTACCAAGGATCCTCCTGATTTCCTTCCTTCCTGTCTGGGTGGTCTTTGAGTTTAATTAGGGTGCTTGCAGGAGTGTGGGAAGGAGATTATTTCCTGGAAGATGATGGGCATATATCAGTAACTATAGTGCTGAAGAAAAAGATACTGAAGTTCATTGTCAATAGCCGGAGGACTCATGATCCACTTTCCCTTCCCTGATGAAGTGTTGACAGTTCCATTATTGTGTAGGTCTTGTGCAAATGGTCACAGCTTCAGTGAGTCTATGTATGCAGCAGCTGTGATAAGTTCAGAGATGTTCAGGATGGTCCCTGGGCCTTGGAGTGATAGATGTCTCCTTTAGGGCTGAGGACTTCACTGTCTCTTACTCTATGGACTTTGGCCAGTTCTGATTCTGTATTAACCACCAGCTACTGAAGTAAGAAATTTCTCTGATCAAGTCTGAGAGGAGCTGTGAACCTTACAAGACACAGTAATGTCCTGGCAGGTAAGATGTTCAGGTTGGTGCACTATTGGCAAAAACACCATAGGGATAATCAATTGCTTTCTGTGTGAAAGCTAGGTAACTCATTCCTGGAACTGTAAACTGGGTTGAGAACCATGGGCTTTAGTGGGGAAACTTAGTCTGGTATTTTCTGGTATAGAAAAGTGATCAAACTGCTTTCTATTGAGGTATCTTTCATGACATTTCCTTCCCATGTGCCTGAGATTCACCTGAATGTTACAACACATATTTCAGTATTTCATCTTAGTTTTTCACCAGAATATTTGGGAGAGGATTGCTTTAGGCTGAGCTCTGAGGTACTACAGAATGCTAGAGAGTTGAGCTAAGTGCAAGGAGCAATGGGTTGTCTAACCTGCAAGGAATTTGATGTTCTTGTAGGTCAGACTTCAGATACAATCACTTAAGTTCTCACAATTATAAATCAGTAACTTCAGTGAAGTGAATATTCTAAAACATGTTTCTTTGTTAAAATAAAACTCATGTTTTAAATATAATACATATATTATGTTTTCAAAGTCTTCCTTCTTTACAAATGTTTTATCCACCAGAGAGAGTTGTGAGATTACATTCTACAAAATACCTAAACATGCTTTGAAAACTAAAGAATGGAAAATTTATAATTATTAAAATATGTATTCCATAATCTAGCCCTTATATAAACACTGTCCTGCACAGGAGTCATGGTCTTCATGCTAATTGGCTCCAGACTTCTGTTTTCTAGGAAGCCTAAGTTCAGTCTTTACATTCTGGAGCTAATGGAAGCTGGACAACATTTTGTTTAATTAGACCTTGAAGCAATGGGCTTTCTTCAGATCTCTACCCATTATCAGCTGTGATGTCCATACCTGGACATCTGGAGTTTCATGATGGAAACTTAATAGGTTATGGCTTTTTCTACTGTCAATTGAGGTACCTTCTCTCTCTGTCTGTCTCTCTATCTCTCTCTTTCTTTCTTTCTTTCTTTCTTTCTTTCTTTCTTTCTTTCTTTCTTTCTTTTTTTTGGATTTTCAAGACAGGGATTCATTGTAGGTTTGGTGCCTCTCCTGGAACTAGTTCTTGTAGATCAGGCTGGCCTCAAACTCATAGAGATTTGCCTGCCTCTGCCTCACTATAGCTGGGATTAAAGGCGTGCACCACCACCACCTAGCAAGGAACTTACTTTCTTAATGAAGTACTTTGCTCTTGCCTTTCTGCCTTCTAGCTTCTAAAACAGGTCATTGCTTGCTTTTCTTCATTTTGTTATTCTGAGAGTTTTACCTTACTTAAAATCTCTTTGCTTTGTCTCTTTAAGGATGACAGGCATTAAGTATGAGATTCTGTTAATCTGAAATTTATGCTGTGAATCTATTATTCTAAACATAAATGGTTACTTTTCAGAAAAAAATTATTGAAAACTCAGTTCACACTCACGTTGTAGGCTGATCTATAATATGATGCATACAAGTTGACTTAAGCTTACAAGAAATAAGAATCATCCCTACAACTCCAAAACATCTATGCATTTTTTGTTCATACTCAATAACACACAAACAAACAAGCAAAGCTGCCAGGCGTGAGAGTCATGAGTAATGGAGATTGTTTGTGGAAACGACCTGTCCAGTGATTTCTTATGACTTCACTGTTTACTTACACAGAGTTGGTTAATGTGACACTAGATCTGTCTGATTGTATCATGAGGATAATAAAAGCAAGTTTTTAAGTTTATTGAGACTCATCAAAATCTTTAAAGTAGCTTGAAAAAGAATTAGGATTCAACATTCCTGCCAATAAAACGTAGAGTGAAAGAAAGGAAAATGGCCTGCCTTGTACATTAAAGATAGGGTCATTGCATGAACATTGTCACAGTATATATTATCAGTAAATACTGTTTCCATTTACCTGCAAACCATAAATCCAACGTGCCTTATAATGCAGCCATTAGTAATAAGGACTGTCTTGGGCCTTTGCAGTCACAGGTCATAAATGCTTCTCATTTTCTGTGGGTCTGTTGCTAACAAGCATATGATTAAGAAGCTGCAGGAACCAAAATTGCTCTTTTATAGACTATTGACTATAATGCAATTAATGGTTTTATAGGCTAGAAAAACATTTCAAATGCAGACAGCTTCTTTGAGAATCAGAACAGCAATCTTCGTTTCAGGTGGAATTCAGGACAATAACATCTAAGAACTACAATTGAAATTTGTCATGTGGTAGGGGACTTTTATTTCTAATCGCATTGAAGCTTATGTCTACGCTGCCTTTAAACTGGAAATAGGAAAGAGCTCCCTGTTTTTAACCAATGATTGTGTGAGTCTTATCTGTGAAAGCTCTTGCAGAGGTTGCATGCTAATTATAGCACATCTGATATCAAAACCCTCTTTGTTGGGGCTTCAAGATAAAAAATCAAAAACATTCCTCCACATTAATTCTGCTCGTCCTACAATCTCTTGAGGGTATATAGACATGGTGGTCTTCCCACAACTACAAACAATGGTATCTAGTAGAGTTATCTACTGTGCCAACATTTTGGTTTTTATACTTGTTGGTATAAATTGCAATCTATACATATACTTCTGTGTCAATATGAGTTTTATAAACGCTATTACAAAAGTGCAATCTCACAATATTGGTAAAATTATCCCATCATATGTGAAGGCTTCAAAGAGAAGGATCTGCTCCATAGCTTTATTTGATGCTTCTGTGAAAACAAGGAGGCTGTTATTGTCATCCTCATTCTCCAGTGGAACTTGACAATCACTGCATGAACTAACTGTCTACCTGGTAGTGTATATAGGCTATGTCAGAAATATTAACCATATGGGAGCCATTTAAAAAGCAAGTAACTATGTCCAAAGTCATTTAGCATTTAGAAAGCTCCAAGGCAGCAGTTTAAAAAATAGACTTGGGCCACAGGGTCTCCTTTGCCAGATAACACATCAGGTTTATTACAGGAAAGGAGCATTGTGATGCTTTGAACCCGGATTCACAAATGTTAGAGAATTACTGCCTTCAGATATTGTGTGCCTTTTTGTAGTTTGTTTTGTAGAGCTTCTTTGTGTGTGGCTGAAAGCTTTATTTGTATTCTTGTGTCTGTTTGAAGTTAGAATTGCTGTTATAGATTTTGTCATATCTTTTTTTCTTATTATCCTCCACACCAATATCCATCTTATCTACTAAGATTGATGCCTAAAACTCATGCATGTTTTTGTGATGAACTTATAAAGGTGATGTTCCAATTTGGTAGATGAAGAGGGATCTCTCAATCCTGCGTTCCTCAGGCTGCATGGTTCTCCTATCCCAAGACAGAGAACTTGTGCTACTCCTAGGGAAATGAATGGTTATTCTCATAGCTCTGTAGAAACCTCCATGACAGACAAAGGAGGCAGGAGAATTGTGTTTCACTATCAACCCCCCAGCTAGATAGAGCTTCTTCTTCCCACATAGAGAAGAACCTAGAGGAGATGCAAAGATGCTCCCACCAAACAATGACTCATTAGCATCACCTGACGTCATGGCACAGTGGTTTTAAGTTTCATAGTTACTGGGAGGAGAAAGCTGGTTACCAAAGAAAAGCAGAATATCACACTAGACCTACATTTCTTTTATTTACTTTCTAAGACACAACTCCCCACCACAAATATAGTCAGAAGTGCACAATGTCCATCTGCAGGATAGATGCATTGGAATTCATATCCTTCAACTTCCCAGTGTTATTTTATAAGTATCTGAGCATATTTGCATCATTATAACCTCGAAAATGTTATTAAAACTGTTAAGTTTCCTGGATAATTGAAGATCAAAAGAATGATAATCAATTAATGTGAGACTGGCATTTTGAGTGCTCTTCGAGCATATTTTATATAGTAATTCAGCCTTACAACCCAAAGGGTAGAAAACAAGCAATTACATGGGGCAAAGCCTGCTTTGATGAGTTATTTTATCCATAAGGCTCTGCTAAAATGCTCAATTCTTCCAGCAAGTGTAAAATGAGAACTATGAAGCAGAATGCATGAGACTTCCAACTGAGGGTCTCTGAGAAGAAAATACTGTTTCAGATTTTTCTTGGTGTCCTTTGCCTCATCACATCACTTGGCGGTACCCGGATATGCTGGAAAGAAGTTCTGTTTAATTTTAGAACCAGTCACTTAACCTTTGAATAACTACAGGCTAATGACTTTCCCCACCTATAAAGCAGGGGAGCTTTTAAACAATGGAAACATCATGTGGAAACTGTAGAAAAGTATGGCTAGGGGCTGTCAGTCAAGTGTCTCACAATAGTGCACTTCATGGTTCTCTTGTTTTTTATGCATGAGTAACAGTGGACATGGGGTCTGGGTGTGAGGTTACTAAATGGATACTTAGACAAATACAGTCAGGGATCTCAACCTAGAAAATGAATTGAAAAGAACAAACAAACAGACAAATAGCATTGGTCTGGCATTCATAGAGAAGAAATGTATCTGAGGATTCTTGGGAGTTATACTTTCTGAACTCATCTCAAGGCTGAGTTACTACCATCTGCCTTACGAAAAGGCCAAGTGGCCTCCTTCTTCTTAGGGGGAGACCCTGAGAGCAGAAACGTTAAGTGCTTTACTTACTAGTACATAAGTCACGTGGATTTGACACCATTTGTAGAGTTTTCCAGAGAAACAAACCAATGGAATAAATTTGAATGAACACAGGAGGTTTATTAGGTTGTCTTGGCAGTGCTTCTCAAATTCCTAATATTTTTATCCTTTAATACAGTTCCTCATGCTGTGGTGACCCCAACTGTAAAATTGTTTTAGTTGCTACTTTATAACTACAATTTCGCTACTGGTATGAATCGTACTGTAAATATTTTTGGAGACAGAGATTTGCCGAAGGGGTCATGACCCACCTGTTGAGAACTGGGGCTTGCAGGATTAGGCTGGATCACCAACAGTGGCTGTTTATCTGCTGGAGATGCTGAGAACCTGGTAGCTGCTCAGTCTCCTGGGTTATTTGCCTCTGTGTCTGAGTCTGGGGTCTACAGCCTGGAGGGTTCCCAGAGAGCCACTGGACTTCCATCCATGACAGAAAAGTGAAGTTCCAGTGTCAGGGAAGGATGGCAAGAGGTTAGTGTCAGAGAAAGTGTGCACACCTGCAGGGGACAAAGGCAGGAAGTGTGGCCATTTTTCTCCTCAGACATCTTAATATCAGGGCCGCAACCATAATGTCTTTCCCTCTCTGGAATAGGGTTTTCTCCATTTTCATCATCTGAAGAAATAACTGTACACACCATCTTAGAGATGTGCCTCTTATCTGATCCAGGATCTAGTGAAGTTGACAACCAAGGAACCCGACATACAATTTTACTTCAACTTCCAAGTTGCTATCATTTGCCTTTCAAATGAAAAGTAAACATATGTCTTTGGAATGGCAGAGGCTTAGTGAAGGTATGCGACAGGAGAATAAGTAGATAGCTCCCACCATTAGAAGAATATATTTCTCTAATAAACTGTTGGCATTGGTGTTGTTAAAACTACATTTCCTCAATTATCAGTGTTTTTTTGTGTGTGTTTAAAGAAATGGCTACTATTCTTTGTCTTAAGCATTTCTAAACGCAGTGACAGTTGATGATTATAAATTATCTAGAGTCATTAAGTAAATAGCATCATCCAACATTTTTGGTTACTTAGTGGAAGTTATTAGAATGCCATCTCATTGATTAAAAGAGAAGTCTACCAATACACTTAACATAAAGAGTACTCTGTTTATGTCAAGCATCTGGAACAGTGTAGATCAGGGCAGGAGCAGTACCAGCAGTAACACTAGGGATATGAGAGTCACCTTTTAAAATTAAGTTGCATTGGGTTGATTGGCTGAGGAGTTGGCCTTTCAGAAGTAATGTGCAAGATTCAAATGAATGCCTTTGAATAGGGAATTCCATAATTGTTTTGCTTTTGTTGCAAGACTTATAATCTTGCCGCTTTCTCTCTGAAATATAACAAGTTCTCATCCTCATTTGCCCTGGTGGCTAAAGATTTTACAGCTCACATACACATAAGAACATTATGGAATCTGAGGAAAAGAAACATTAACTGTCCATTCTATTCTTAAGTGGGCCCTTGAATGGGAGTTATAAAATTCTAAACTTAATACATAAAACAGAATGGACTGAGACTGAGAAGTTTGCCTCTAGGCATAGTTCTTTTATTATATGATTTTTTTTAAATTCAAACTTAGTTTCCTGACATAAAAGAAGAGAATAGCTTAAGGAGTCTTTCAGCCATGAAATCCTAAAATCTCATCTAACTGTGCTTAATTGTGTAAAATACATTAATGTCCAGGGATAACCTGTGCTTAATTGTGTGAAATACCTCAGTGTACTGGGATAACCTGTGCTTAATTGTGTGAAAGACCTTAGCGTCCTGGGATAACCTATGCTTAATTGTGTGAAAGACCTTAGCGTCCTGGGACAACCTGGACAGCTCAGGCTGATTCAGACTCTGCTGGTTTGGAGTATCTATTTCTCTGTTCCATTCTATCTGGGTTTATTTCTTATTGTATAACATGTTTGATTTTCTGTGGAGAATTGAAATTCTCTTAGCCATTATAATGTGATTTCACTAATATCCTTGAACTTAACCTCAACTATTTGCAAATATGCAGAAGTGTATTTGACTATTAAAATTGTGTTCTCTTGGTGTCAATAGGTGGAGGAGAAATGATAACTTTCAACCCACAATGAAAAGCATTACAGCTTGATATTCTCAGTGAGTTACCTTGCTCCATATGTCAATGAGAGGCAGGAAGGGAGGAAGAAAGTGTGTGTGTGTGGGGGGGAGTTGAGAGAGACACAGAAAGAGAGAGATTGAAAACTAGGTTATTGGTTATTTATTTTTGTGCCACATATGGGGAATGTCCTAGTTTGCTTTCTGTTGATGTAGTAAACACCATAACCAAAAAAAAGGGAAGAAAAGTGCTTATTTTGCCTTCCACTTCTAGGCCATAATCCATTATGGCCGGAAGTCAGGACAAGAATGAAAGTTAGGCTCTTGAGGCACAGGATACTGAAAGTGTTGGCTCGCTTCTTCTGACCCGTGCCCAGTTAACTTTCTTATGCCACCCAGGACCACATGCCCATGGATGGCAGGGCCATCTCTCTCACATCCATCAAATATCAAGATGATTCCTCACAGTCATAGCCACAGACTATCTGATTTGGGAAGTTCACCAATTGAGACTCCCTTAGATGACTCTAGACTGTGTTATGTTAATGGCTGAAATGATTTAAGATAGGTACTATGTAAACTATATCATCATACTGAATATTTTAATCATCAAGTAATATTTGTAAATAGTTACTTTCAGTTTCCACAGAAGAGTTTCAAAGGTCAAAGAACCAAATATTATGAGCATGCGTTCTGTATTTAATTTAATTTATTTAATTCATTAATTAAAAAACTATTTTTTTTCTCATTTTACATGTCAATTTCAGTTCCCACTCCCTCCTCTCCTTCCATCCCCTCCACCTTGCCAGCAACCCACCCCCGATCCACTCTTCAGAGAGGGTAAGGCTTCCTGTAGGGAGTCAACAAAGTCTAGCACATGGCTTTGAGGTAGAAACTAGCCACCCCCTACTATATCTAGGCTGAGCAAGCTATCCCTCCAAAGAGAATGGGTTCAAAAAAGCCAGTACAAGCAATAGGGATAAATCCTGGTTATCACTGCCAGTGGCCCCACAGATTGTCCCAGTCATATAACTGTCACCCACATTAAGAGGGCCGAGTTTGCTCCTATGCTGGTTCCCTCACTGGCAGGCTGAAGTTGGTGGGCTCTCACTAGCTCAGGTAAGCTGTTTCAGTGGGTATCTCCATCATTCTCTTGAACTCTTTCTTCATATTCTCACTCCTACTCTTCGATTGGACTTTGGGAGCTTAGCCCAGTGCTCCACTGTGGATCTCTGCCTCTGTTTCCATCAGTGGCTAGATGAAGGGTCTATAATGAAAATTAAGGTAGTCATCAATGTGACTACAGGGCAAGGCCAGTTCAGGTACCCTCTCCACTATTGCTTAGGGTCTTAGCTGGGGTCATCCTTGTAGATTCTTGGGAATTCTGTAGTATCAGTTTTCTTGCTAGCTCTCCAATGGCTCCCTCAATCACGATATCTTCATGGGTTCGTATTATCATTTCATAGTCATAGGACTTGAATAATGTGTTTCTCTTATCCAATTCTCAATTTAATCATTAAGAGATATTTAATGATATCTTTTATTGTTGTGAGAATTGAAATAGAATATTAAGTTCCTTTACCTGAAATCTGTTCAAAACTATCTCATGATAATTGTTAGTGATGGTTTTGATGGAGGTGTGAGTTTGTCAACTAATTTACTAAAATATTGTGTAGATCAAAGTTTTCCTTACCCAAAGTTGCTAAACTTATTTAATATTTTACAAGTGAAAAAATATTGAGATATAGTTCTCTTGAAATGAAAAAATAGGACAAATGACTTCTAAAGTTGTTTAGAACTTTTTTATATTTAAAAATATGTGGAAAAAACCAATTTCATATGCTATAAAAAAGAAAGTACTTGCATATAATGAAGTTGGTGCCAAAATAATAAATAGCATTGGGAAGGGAGTGTAAAGAGCTATGCTGAGCAAGAGAGGCTCCTGAAGATATTAAAGCCACCCACAAATGAATCAGAAAGGAGCTACAGAAATTTGTGAATTCCACTGGTAGAAAGAAGACTAGAAATAAATTGATAGCTGAACTGGAAACAGTTTCCAATATGTTATGATTCAAACCAACCCATCTTTTCTGAACTCACAAGCACAAAAGTGTCAATGACTACACAAAATGACGCATGAAGAGTGAAGAATTCATGGAGTCCTGAAAGCCAAACTCCACACAAATAATTAGTTTACAATAATCAATCTATTACTTTTTCCACCATGGAGAGAATTTCCCCAGAGGAATCATGTCTGGTGACTAGGAGTGCATTGTTTGAAGGAGCTGAAGAAGTACTTCGTGGGTATTTTTCCCTTCAGCAAACTATTTGGAAAGATGGAGGAGTGTTCACCATGAGGCATGCTGTCATTATATTTATTCTGGGCCTTTCAGGACTGTAATTTATCTCTGCGCCAAAACAATATGAATTGTTAAAAATGTGCTACTTCATGAAATGGAACGATTGGACTGGATCCCCACTGGATTATGCACACATCTTAGCTAAAAGAATGACACTTTCTGAGTGATAAAGAAGCTCACACCCTTGTTCAAAAGCAAAACACTACTTAAAAATCGTTATCGCGCATTTTAAGGACCGTTCCCCCAGTTATAGCTAAAATAAACTTTTGAAAAACATCCATGGTTCTCTGAAAGCCCATATTCATGCGAAAGAGACTGCATCCAGTCACTTTTTCTTCTACTGAGATGGGGCTTCTAGAAATGAACAACTAAATAGAACCAGGGTCTTATTTTTAGGAATAGAAAAACACCTTGCAAGTGAAAATTCTTCAGGAAGAACTGCAGCCACATGACTCTTTACAGCCTAGAGGTGTGCCAGTTAGGGGAGGGGAAAATTCAAAGTGTTAAAAGTAAATGAACACGAAGCTAATAGTAGGTACACACCTATCACCCCAGCACCTAGCACCTAAGCTTTTATGGTGGAAGGATCAGAAGTTCAAGGCCATCCTTGACTATGGAAGTTTGAGTTAAGCCCAGGCTATTATATTAGTGTCTCAAAAAGGAAAGAAAAGGTTTGTCCTAAGGAAAGATCTCCCATGCACCAACGGCCCATGATGTATAAAGTACTCTTGTGCTACCTTTACACATGTTCAGAAGCAATCTGCAGTGCCACCTAGCAGGTGGGTGGAGCTCAATGATGTGTATGTTGTGGATAAGAACACTGAGCCATTCATCTAGTGGGTAAGAATTCTGAGTTCAAATCTATTGGTGATGATTGTAATGTAAACAATCTTTCCTTTACATCACAGCAAGAATTATTCAGTTATTTTCTGTTTCTCCTTCAACATTTTAAGACTTATATTCATTCGTTCATTCTCTCATTCATTCATTGTATGTGTGTGTGCAGGTGCCCACACGGGCACATGTGGAGAACAGAGGACAAATTGGGAGAGAGTTTTTTTTCCCTTCTTCCATGCAGATTCAGGGGTTGAGTTCAGGTCATCAGACTTGACACCAACTGCCCTTAAGTCACTGAGCCATCTTGCTAAGTTTCTCTTTAAATACTTCTCAGAGCATTTCAACAGTCCACTGATAGATGAGCACTTCAGCATCAGGGTGACAAGTTGCTTGTTTCTGTTTATACTGAGTGGCATATGGTTGATGCTTATTATAAATATTTGTTTAAAATGATGCCAATACTGAAACATCACCAGGAATGTGTCTACCTCTGTTTGTCAAACAGCGGAGGTGAGATGGTATATCCGCCACACCATTTAGATCTTCAAAAGATTGAAATTGCATAAATGCATAGTTATATTGATGCAGAAGTAACAAGGTTTACAAAATTGACACTGAAGATGGCACTGTGTGTAAACAGTCTTTAACTTCCATCTACTTGAATGACAGTACCAAAAATAACCTTTGGCTGAATGCTTAGGAAGGGTTATCTATCTATGGCAACCTCCGAAATTAAGAATGCATATATTTCAATGGCAGCATTTCTATTTTGCCCATGTGGGGGTGTGCATTTCTTAAAGTGAAGAGAAAAAAAAAGAAACTCACAGAAAGACTGAAAACAGCAGGAAGCAAAAGCATTTGACAACTTGCTTTATTAATATGATCATTGTTATAATTAATCAGGCCTTTGGAGCTATGTTATCAGTTTCTCTCCTCAACGGGTATTAAAATGAAATACTGCCCAATGTACATTGTTATGCACTGACCTCTTCTGTGTACACTGAAGAACATTCCTACATCTTCATTTGCCAGAAATTCTGATAAGTGCTTCATATGCATACATACAAGTACCATACATATCCATGTACTTAGACACTCAGATAAATGAGACCCTGATGAGTGATATCTCAGTGTTGTTAAAGATGTGTGTAAACATGTGTTTATGTGTATGTGTATTCTTGTACACACAAATTAATGTGTCACAATTCCATGTCCTGCTTCCACCTTCAGAAGAATAAGAAATGTTGTCACAGATTAACAGATGCACTTCGATCCCCTTTAAAAAGATTGTATTCTATTAAAAGACGCAATTACTTTTTAAAATAAATTGTAAGCTTTGGTACTTTTTGTACCAAGTGTATGTCACAATATGCATTTGTTTTGGTGGGATAAAAAGTCAAACTCAGCAATGAGTTGGGGTCTTGGGCCAGATACATGGATTATTCTTCAGGACAAATCCTATGGTTGAGACACTCGGATTCTCCTCTGATCAGGAGGTTCCTGGTTAAAAATATTTCCTCCTGCACAGATGTGTGATTCACAGATTGATCACCCCTAACAGAGACTCCCTTGATGATGTCCTCACTGTTGGAATGTGAATCCAGTTCCTCTTGTATGAGTCATACATTCATTGATGTCCTGAGGGTGAACAATGCTTCAGTGACAAATTTTTTAAAAAAATTATTTGATTGAATACCAACTAAAGTGATAATATAGATGAGAAACTTGATTCTTAACAGTTGGGCTTTAATGGTACCCAATACCGAACTCAGTGTATTCTACAAAAGGTTATCATTTAACTATACCACCAGAACAACTGAAAATACAGATCAATAAGCAGAATGCTTGTATACTGACCTCCCTAAAATCATTTTTCTGTATAGTGTTCAAAATCTCCTCATTTGAACATATTCAGAAACTGAGTCATTTATAATTTAAAATATGTAAGGTTACAAAATGCATGCATGTAGAATGATAAGTAGAATGCACTCTATTATTCCTTTTAAACATGAAGAAGGACTGCAGACATTCACAAACATCGACAAATCAAGATGGCTAGTGTAATCTTCAGAAGTGGAAGTAGTTTTATGAAAAATAAATGTGAATTATTTGTTTGACATTTTGGTTATTTCCAATTCAGTTTCAAGACCTTTTCATAACAAGTACACTGATAAGCAATTATAGATTTGGGGGCTTTTCTCTTCTCATGGGGTATATTTCAAAGGCAAATTAATGAGACTAATATATATGAACTCTTGTATTTTAAAACTAAGTTCATGTTTATAGATACATGACACAAGTAATGAAGATTCTTACAGCCATCCCCAACACACTTCCCCTGATGGCAACAGTTAGCACTGCTCCGGTTATGGCAACAGAAGCATACTATGGTTAAGTTACTATGTTCATACAGCAAACCCCAAAGAAATCTCATCATTTGTTTTATGTTTTCTTTCTATATTTGGATTCTCCACATACCAGGTAGCCAGTCATGTTTTATTTAGTAGGTAATTTTCCTAAGCCTCTTCCAAGCTGAAAATACAGCAGTCTTTCTTTTTCTTTGAAAAAAAAAATGACATTTTGAAAGAGTACTAGTCATTTCTTTTATATTCTTTCACTTCAAGGTTGTCTGTTAGTTTTTTCTGATTTAAATTGAGATTATATTTTGTTCTCCTTTGAGAGCAATCATTCCACTTCTTCCACACTCAAAGTGTGGAGAATTGGAGATTTCCCTGTGTTTTCCCTGTTGGATAGGGAAGTTGGTAACTATTACACTTCTATCCATGAAGTTGCTACTGTCTTTTCCTATGTATTGAGAAGGAACTTGACACTTTAAAGTGTTATTTTTCTCTCACCTTCTACCCACCTCTCTCTCTCTCTCTTTCTCTCTCTCTCCTCTCTTTCTTTCTCCTTCCTTCTTCCTTCCTTCCTTTCTTTCCTCCTTCCCCTCCTTTCTCCTCCTCCAACTCCTCCTTCCTTCTTCCTCTTCCTCTTCCTCTTCCTCTTCCTCTTCCTCTTCCTCTTCCTCTTCTTCTTCTTCTTCTTCTTCTTCTTCTTCTTCTTCTTCTTCTTCTTCTTCTTCTTCTTCCTTCTTTTTTTGTTATTTTCAAGACACAGTTTCTCTGTGTAATAGCTTTAGCTGTCCTGGAGCTAGCACTTGTAGACTGAGCTGGCCTCTAACTCACATGGATCCACCTGCCTCTGTCTCCTGGGCACTGGGATTAAAGGTGTGCTCCATGACCACCCGGCTTTGTGCACTCATAGATCTTTATTGGAATAGTCATTGCTCAGTCTAATGGCCATTTCCCTATTTCTCCTTTGATCATTCCACCTTTGGTAACCTATTTGTTTATAGTTTAATCCTATCATGTAATTTTGTAATTTCTATTTCCTAATAGTGAAATGTTTAGAGAACAAACAAGAAAAATATCCACTAATGCATTCCCCATTTCCGTAAAATAGGCAACCTCTTGTATATTAACTTTAAATCTTTTGTTTTACATTTGATATTTTGCTTTTTTAAAAAGAAATAATAACAACAAGAAAAAAGAGCCAATGGATTTAAATTCCCCTGCCCATATCGGTTTCCTATCTGGGAAATTTGTGTTTATCACCTCATGAATTTTTAATCACACCATACATAAGAATGCATCTGGAAATGTTTTAAATATGCATTATTTTTAATATAAATCATATTTTTCTGCATATATACTTATTTACATACTTTTTATCTAAGTTAACTTTATGTTTTTTTATATTTATCAATATTGCTAAATTTAACCAATTTATTTTTAACTTCAAAACAATATTTCATTGAGTCAAAGAAATATGCTGAATTTTTAGTCTTTATCCAACACATTTACTGTTCAGCTATGATACAGCTAGTGAATTCTCCATTCTTTGACTTTATAGATTTCCTACTAGAGAAAATAAGGATCTATTCCTTAATTAATTATAGCATGGGTTAGAACTCCCTGAGTGATAGAAGACTTGTTATCTCAGTAAAGGGGTACATATATTTATTCATTCTTATAAGTCACCATGTTTTCTATCTATTGTAGACATTAAGGATTCCACATAAGCTTCACAGATACATGGTCTAGAGGCAGAGATACGTGTGAATAATGTGGCTGTCTAAATGCTGCTATTAGTTTATCGGGCACGGGTCGGTATAACTGGACTTCACAGGACCAAGGGGAGTAGTCAAATCTCAAATGAAGGTTATAGTTTGAACTTTCAAAAGGAAAATATGTTGGCAGAACTACTGAGCAGGAAAAAATGCAGCAAAACTAAGTCCTCACCCTTAAAAATGGGTGTATTTGACAGAGCAGGGTAGGGCAGGGCAGAGCAGAGCAGAGGTTACCCTAAAATGAAGCCCTTATACAGAACAGCCCAGGCGCCTGAACACACTTGCAGGTAAGTCTTTTACACCTGACTAGTTGTGTTCCCCAGGAAACAGCCTCAGGTGAAGTCCAGGCTCTGCTACCTTTCAGGGTTGCTCCCTCCAATTACTAATCTTATTATGTCCTTTTCATTTGGTCTTGAAAAGACCATATTGTATTAAGTACTTCACGTGGATTTCATGAGGATGTAATAGATGGGGCTGTGCTATACATAGCTCATAGCAGGTGACCATAAACATCAAAGAGGCAATTGATATGTTCACATATAAGACTAATCTTTTTTTTTATTTATTATTTGAAGCCCTCATGACATTCTTCCCTTCTATGTTAACATATCTATTGCTTTTCTTCTTCAGGTCTTGTTTAGGAAGCCTTGTTGTTGAGACTACATAGTAGAAGAGGGGTAGACACATTTTAAGAGCTGAGAAACAGGAATTCTGCTGTTGCAAGGTTGACTCACTTCTCATAGATACTGGAAAATCATGGCAGGTATTTTAGCAACTGAGTCAGAAGTCTGCATTTTTAGTTTAAGGAATAACAGCATGATGACAATTGGATCAATAAGAGAAGAAAAGAAAGGATAGTGAGGCTTCAGCTTGGGAGAGGTGCAGGGAGCAAAGTGGCATCATCTTCTTACCTATTGTTTGTACTTGATTTGGCGGTAAGATAGTGATAAAGTACCACAAACAAGGTTTGCAAAAACAATGCAAATTCATTGTTCACGATTCTGGGGGGTCTAGAATCCCGATATCAGATGTTCAGGGCTGAGATCTCTCTGAGGCTTTTAGGAAAGGCTTAGCCCAGGCCTTTCTTCCATCTTCTGATAGTTTCTTGGCTTTGAGCAGCATAACTTCAACCTTTACGTAGCATTATCTTATCTCTATCCATCTCACTGTCTCTCTACATGCCTTCCTCCCATTCCCTCCACACACCCTCCCACCCCACCCCCTCTAATCCTAAGAGAGGGTAAGGCACTTTGCTTTGTGGAAGGTCCAAGGCCCTCCCTACTACATTTAGGCTGAGCAAGGTATACATCGAAAGAGAATAGGATCCCAAAACGCCAGTGCATACAGTAGAGACAAATCCCAGTGCCACTGCCAATGACCCCTCAGTTTGCCCCAGCCATACAACTGTCAACCACATTCAGAGGGACTAGTTTGGTCCTTTTCTTGTTCCTTCCCAGTTTAGCTGGAGTTGGTGAGCTCCCATTAGCTCAGGTAAACTGTTTCAGTGGATAAATCCTTCATGGTCTTGACCTCTCTCATATTCTCATTCCTTCCACTCTTCAACTGGACCTTGGGAGCTCAGTCCAGTGGTCCGATGTAGGTCTCTGCCTCTGTTTCCATCTGTTGTTGGACGAAGGTTCTATGGTGATATTTAAGATAATCATCAGTCTGAATATAGGGCAAGGCCATTTCGGGCACCCTCTCCTCGATTGCATTGGGTCTTAGCTGGAGTCATCCTTGTGGATGCCTGGGAATTTTTCTAGAGCCAGGTTTCTTGCTAACCCCATAATGGCCCCCTCAATCAAAATATCTCTTTCTTTGCTCTCATATCTGTCTTTCCTCTATCTCGACTATCCCATTCCCTCAAGTTCTCCTCAACCCTCCCCTTCTCCCTCTTCTTCCCCTTCTCCCCTTTCTTCTACACCCGCCCCCATGCTACCAATTTTGTCAGATGATCTTATCTGCTTCCAATTTCCAGGTGGGTCTATATATGTTTTTCTTTGGGTTCACCTTATTACTTAGCTTCTCTAGGATCATGAACTATAGGCTCAATGTCCTTAGTTTATAGCTAGTATCTACTTATGAGTGAGTACATACATTTACACATTAGAGTACTACTCAGCAGTAAAAGCAATGACATCTTGAATTTTGCATGCAAATGGATGGAATTAGAAAACATTATCCTGAGTAAGGTAACTCAGACCCCCCCCCCAAAAATACCAATTACATTTTCAACAATCCTGTTTCCAAATAAATTCACCTCAGAGGTGCTTGTACTTTGCCATATGGATTTAAGGGACAAAACTCAACCCACCGCACTGTTCCTTTTGACTCCAATGTTTGTTGGTCTTCTGTAGATGCACCCTAGCACTGCACTAATTCTTAATTAATTTTTAGAAATAATATACGTTTTGTATTAGCATTAGGTGCCTCTGTTATTTGGTGCCAATAAATCAGATATTTCCCCAAGTAAATACTGAGTAATTATGAGGTGCTTTTGCAAAATATCTATTCCCTGATGTATGTACTTTGGGAAAATTCAGCTTAAAGCTATCAACTGAACAATGTTTAAGAGCAAAATACAAAGTCTTGCATATGGACTGATGAAAACAGCACTGAGAGCACAACTGCAGGTCTAGATAAGAAATTCAGCATACTAAAACAAAATATCGGCTTTATTATGGTGGCATAATTGTGAGTCTTTTTCAAAACTGTCCTAAGTTTATTTTTCTATACCAATAGAAAGATATATTTATCATATTATATATATTTATTAGAACTGGAGACTGAGGTTTATATCTTGGCTTCTATGCATTTTTGAAAACTGTTATCATAACTCTGAATACATAAAAGTAACAAGAGCTTGCTGCCTTGATCAGTTTATTGATATTATACCTCAGATCAACATGAATGCTACCACATTAATTCCAGTTTTTACTCCAATCAGTGGCCCATTGCTTGTTGCTTGGAGGGGACGTTAATCTTCTTTAGCCAATTTTAAATTCTAAGTAAAAACGAAAGTGTGATGCATGTGTCTCATTCATCTGAGAAGGATTGTGAGGCGTCAGGTAATATATATTCAAGTGCACTGAAGCATATGCATTGCTGGAAAAGCAATTTAGAACTCAGAATGAAAATGAAATGTTTTTAATTGCAATGGAATTAGAAATGGAGTTGAGCCATTTGCTAATTATGAATTATTGGCAATTTGCAACATTTCTGTAAGTACCTCTATTTTTAAAAGTGGACAAAATATAAGAGGATATTTTAGGAACAAAATTTCATTACTTAAGGTGTACCTTTTCATATATTAAACTAATAAATAGTCCAGAAACCCTTTTGCAAATTTATCAAAATGTCATCTTCAGTACTGGGTTGGAAAATTGGTAACTGCTGGAGTGTGTGATTGTTGAGAGCGTCACTACAGGAAGGGGTCTATCTGCTTTTAGTTCCTGGCATAAAGCAAAGTATCAAAATATTTAAAATGAAATGCTAGAAGTTCTGAGCATAAATTAAAGGCAAAAATTTAAGTAACTATTGTGTCATAAATCTAAATGTACAAAAAGACAGCACCCTGTTCATGAGCACCTGAAGTGTTTCAAAAGAGAATGGAATAGGTTTCAGACAGCTCCGCAGCTTCCGGTGCACCCCCTTGTTTACTAGTGATAAGATGATTTGTGTTGGCTTTCACTTAGTGTAGGATGAAGATCAGCATATACACTGCAAGCATCTACTATTCACTCCTTAATAATACATGGCCATTGATAGCTCTGTAATGAATTGTTTGCAAGTGGAGGAAGCAGCAAGGACCTTCGTGGATTATCTTGCCTTAACGTTGGAAACCACCAGGAAGGAGACAAAGATGAAATAACTCTGCGCTTCACTCTATCTGTACTAGAAGCAAGCTTGTCAACTCTTTACATTTTGTTCTTGGTTCAACTTTCCAATGCTTCCTTGCCTACTCTTTTTCTCCTTCTGTGGTGCTGATGAGGAAATGAAGAGATAGATGAAGAAGCTGAGGTTCTTCCCTCTAGTGTGTGATGCAAGGGGGAGCACACCCTTAATGTTCAACAGATGTGGATCATGAATTGAATCTCCTAGATATTATTGCTATACTGCACAGCTGCGTGTGTGTGCAAGAGAGAAAGTGAGAGAGAAAGAGAGAGAGAGAGAACATATACCTGTGTGAAAGAATACGTAGAAGACAGAGGTCAACTTTACATGCCTTCCTCTATGGTTCTGCACTTCATTTTCTGAGACATAGCTTCTCATTGAACCTGGAAATTAATGACTGACTGATTGGTGGGCTGGGAAACTACAGGGATTCTCCTGGCTCCACCTCCTCATTGCTGAGAGTATGGCTTGTGCTGCCATGCTCAGTTTCTTATGCGGATATGTGGGTACTGATCTCAGGTCCTTATGCTTGGTGGCAAGGACTTTACTGACTAGCCATTTGTCCACCCCAGCATTATATTTTCAATGCTGATTAAAGAGTTTAAGCTCATTACAATTACAATAAGATAGCAGGCCTTTAGATGTTTTTTAAGAATTTAGCATAGTATTGCTTGTCATTTCCGGGGTAAATTCCTTTCAAAGACAGTGCGGGACTTTTCTAAATGACCTGAAAGTCTATCGATGACATAGTAGATTGTGGCTATGATGGTAGATGAAGACTGCTCTTAATGTTCTTGAATCTGCATTATGTCAGTATTCATATTTGTTCTGATACTAAATCATGCTGAAACACACTTGCTGATCTTCAGAGTCTTTGAATATGTTATTGGACCTCTGTGGGCCTCTGTATCTTATTGGTAACATGGAGAGTTGACATAATAGTTAAATTAAAGAGAAAATAACCTGTGGATCCTGACACAATCAAGAGAATAGAGTCTTCCTTTCTTTTTGTCTTCCTACCTCATTAGTTGGTTCTCTAACACTTCAGTGTAGAATGTGTTTATTACTTACCTTATTGTCCTGTTTATAACATTTGATAGTTGTCCTTGAGTTGAAGACTGTACTGCAATATAGTTATTTCAACTCTATTATTGCTTTGTTTGTATTGCTGAAAAAGTAGAGGTCAATTTTACCTTAACTTAGAATGCTGTTTTAGCAGGGTGTTTTGTAGAAAGCCACTGTAGATTTACATTAGCTTCAGTCTTCTTTCTGGTCAATGTCAAATTGCTCTCTCAGCAATAAAGGAGTTAGAGATGACTGATGTGTATTTTTGAAAACAATAAAGATAGGATACCTAGTTTATGACAAACGTTATGTGTTTTTAAATGTAAAATCGAGAACTTTAGGGAATTACATGATTATGATTTATTTCATCACTATTAACTCTTTGATTTGTTTTTTGATTTTTATAGTGGATAATATGGGATACTTACACATACCTATATATGACCTGAATGTTATTTTCTTGATATTGTGAAATTCATTTGTGGTAAAACAGTCAAATCCAAATGTACTTTGAAAATTGTTTTACTTGTCATCACTATTCCACTAGTCGTACCGCTTGATATCTGCTGAAATGGCTCGTCAATAGTGATGACCATTTTATCTTCCGAAGACACAGTGCCTTCCCACTCTCTGTACTAGAAAGCAGTGTCAGAGCATCAGGTTTCCATAAGAAATAAGGCATTAAGACATAGCCTGCTTTAATCTTTGAAAGTCTGGTCTGGTCTGTTAAAAAAAAAAAATCTCTGCTGCTGACCATGAGTTTTCTAGTGATAATAAAAAGCAAATCTTGAAGGAATGCATGAGAGGACTGAGCTTGATGCCAGGCATCTTACACACACTGTTGCACTTGGTTTTTCAATAACTGATGAGCTCAGTGGTAATATCATATTTTGTACACCAAGAAGCTGGAACATGGAAGAGGCTAAGTTTCTTGATAGTATCATACAAAGAGGCAAATATTCAGATTGACTCTCCAGGTAAGCACTTGTTTTCCATTGTTGCCTCCTTTTATTTAATGACATGTAGTCACTGTTCATCATCAGTGTCTGGAGGTCCATAGCTTTGAGCTCAGTGGAAATTCAGCAAAAGTAGTCACTTATTTTGATAGATCTCTGTGAAACAAGAAAGAACACATAAGTGTCAAGAGCAAAGAGACTTTCCTGATATTACCTGTGGTGTGTGTTATTAGCCAATGACCAACAATAATGGTCAAGTCCTATTTAATCCTCAGCACTGTGCATTCTGGATGGTATCTCAGCTGTGTAGATGTGGCATCTGAAACCTTGAAATTTAATTCACTTCTCCTAGGAAAAATCGAAAGAAGTTAGTACTGGAGGAAGCCCCTGTGGTAGTGCACTGCACAGTGCACATTTTTAATGGCTAAGGTACTCATTGGGAGACTTATAGGGAAACACTTTATGATGAATTTTGAGAGGCTTATGCATGGCTATAAGAAAAATTTATTAAAGAAATAGGGGCTACCTTTCCAAGAATGAACATATTACTTTTTCTGTCTGTATAGGAAGACATCCCAGAAGGGTTAATTAGGATAATACTGCATTAAGAACTGAAACTTACCAATTGTAAGCAGTTTAGCATTTCTGGTGGGAAGACCTTCCATGAAATTAATTTTTCTAAGAGACATAAGAAAATCTAGGTTCATTTACTTGGAAGAAATGATCCAGTCTAAGATAGACTTTCTTTTCCAGGAATCTGGAGCTTCAGTACTAGTTACTTGAGATCACTTTGATTGGTTCAGAATTCTAATGTATTCTATAATCAATTTATTTAGGCTAAGTAAATTTGTTTTTCTTTAAATATATAAACTAACATAGTAGAATCATTATTTCTATGCTAACCAGGCATTTTATTGATAGTTGTATACTTTTAACTTTGTGTGAGTGGGTGTATATATGTGTGAGCATGTGTGAGTGTGTGTGTTATACTTTTACTTTGAATAATACTATCAGTGAATGGTGTTTCTTAACGTTTAATAATATGAAGTTGTGAATCTCGGGAGATAGATTAATTGGTAAAGTGCATGCCTATGAGGAATTACTTTAATTGTATTAGTTGAGGCTGGAAGCCTCTCCCACTTTGGGTGTGGCTAGTCCTTGGGGGATCATGAGCTGTATGAAATAGAGAAAAGGAACAGCCACAAGAATCCTTTACTTCAGGACAAAATGTGACAGCTCCCTGGAGTTCCTTGCACTGTGGATCTCCTGTTCTGCAGGACTGCAACCTGGGAACAGGGGATCAAATAAGTATCCTCCATTAATTTGCTTTGGTTGAGATATTTGTCAAAGTAGCAGGAAAAGAAACCAAGGCAGGAGTCCTGAGAGTCTCTTAGTTCTTCTGTTGTGTTTGAATTCTGGAGACTTCACATGTGTTAGGCATACACTCTGTGCCAAGCTGCACGTCAGTATTGTTCTCTCCTCCCCTCCCCTTCTTCCTCTTCTTCTTTCCTATTACTGGCAGGAGTATTATATTGGTAGTAGTGTTATAGAAAACAAGATAGGGGATATTTTTATTAGAACTTATGAATAAGTCAATCAAAGACACAGAGCTTCTCCTATTTATGTTACTACAGTCTAGCGTTCTTAGGAATTTTGCTGATAATAGTGTGTCGTAATACTATGTATTAAAGGTAAAACTACTGTCCATGTTAGCATTAGCTGTTGAATGACAAAGCTTAGCATCACTAGAAACAATCTCTATTAAATAATTTTCTTTAAGACGTTGATCTGTAGACATGTCTGTAAGCCATTGTCTTTACTGTTAACTAATGGAGGAGAAGACAGAGGTGATCCATGGTTTCTACTTCAAATTTCTGCTTGAGTTTGAGGCCTGGCTTCCCTCAGTGGTGGACCAATAGCTGCCAGCTGAAATAAAGCCTTGCATCTCCTACATCAAATTTCTTTTTGGTCAGAGTGTTGTACAACACCAACAGAAGAAAATTCTACTGTTGGGGCATTATCAGGAGTACACCTTTAGTCCCAAAACCACTGCCAGTCTAGAAATCACAGAGGAAAATTGGCAGGGTGCCCCACACCTCTAATCTCATTGTGGAGGATGGAGTCTACCTAGAGAGTCTGTGGAAGGGGGAAAAGAGAGCAGTGGGAGAAAGAGAAGGAAGCGAGAGAGGAAGGATCCTGAGGCAACAACACACATTAAAAGTAGAAATGTAATTATTGGATCAGGTTTACATTTACTCAGTCATCTTTTATAACAACGTTACAAGGGCAGCAATTTTAAAAATTCTAAAAAGCAGTTTACTTTCATTTCTGATTGTCCAGGTGTTCCCTGCCCCCATCACATCTCAATGTTTTCTCAGGAGTGTGATTCTAGTCCAGTTTACACTTCAAATGAGCTAATGGAAAGTAACAGCAGAGGAAATGGCCTAACAATTAAATGAGACGTCTGTCTCAGGGGACACGGTTGCAAAGTGAAGAGGATTTGAGAACCGAATAAAGTACTGACAATAAATACTATGTTGTATTTTAAATGTGTCTAAAAATTGGGTCAAATAATGTTCTGTACAAAAAATGGAAACAAACATGTACTTTCTAACTTTGCATTCTGGTCACTTGGAATTACATTTCATGACATGATAAACTGAATTAGGTTTTACTTTTCTTCTGGCTAAATTAAAAAGGCAACTTCAAAGATATTTCTCCATTGTTTTATATTAACAATGTCTTTTTCAAGGGTAGAGTATTTATTAGTAGGAACTTTCACGTCCAACATTATTTAAAACTATTCTACTACCAATGTATGCAGACAAGATTTCTTGTTAATTGTGTGTTCGTTGGCTTTTCTTAGATGAACAGCCTTTCACTTTTCCTGTGAGATGAGGTAGAAGACATTGTTCTATGTTCTGAACACAATTTTTATTAAGAAAAGAGAAACCAGAGGTAAAAAGATACCTTATGGGCAGTGTGTGGCTATGAAAGGAAGCACGGGAAGATTGATGACTTGATGGATAATTGACTCTCAGCTGTTGTCACGTTAGAGGAAAGGCTGAATTTGCACTGATCGTTCTTGCTGTCACTCTAAATAATATATTTCTGTGGCTCAAGCTGTTATCAGTAATTTTAAATAGGTATGTTTGTGACAGTTGTGCCTCAAGAGCCTTGGATGGCAAATACGCTCTTGGCTTCTGAAACTTCCCCGGCTGGTGTGGTCAAGGTTTGCTCTCATGTCTTCTCTATCTCTCAAGGCTAAATCTCTTTTCTGGAGAACTGTCTAAGAAAGGAGCCTATTAGTGCTCAGATTAAGTGCTTGGGGTTTAGCCTCTGACTCCCAGTAGCCACCAGGGAGGTCTAGGACCAGGCAGATTATCAAGTTTTTGGCATTGCGTTCCTCCACCAAGGATTTGAAGGGATTTTGACAGACAGTGCCTGAACCCACAAGGATACTCTCAAACTGAAGGTGCAAACATGCAAACTCCTCAGCATGGCACTCTAAATGTCCAGTAAATGCTGGCTATTCTACTCAGTTTGATGCTTTGGGAATTCTTTAACAACCTAGGCAGCTTCCAGATTTGTAAAACCTTTGAATATTATATTTGTAAAGAGGCGCTAGCTTTGAAAAAGAAATCACGGAATTATAAATTACAAAGAATCAATGATTCAAACCCTTTTTTGGTACAAAGTCTGGCTACACATGTGTTTTATCCTGTTTGTACTGGGACAAGCTATTTACTAGTATTCATTGGAGCACTTTGTTTAAACTCTTATTGGCCTACTTTGTTGCTGTTATTCATTTTGTTTTGTTTGTGTTTTCAAAATAAAATACTACTGCACCAGTGTAATGGACTTTTGAAAGAACTAAAACAGTATAAATACACTAGTTCACTCAGTGACTAACATGATGAAGATAAGAAATTATCACTATTTTTTATTATAAATATTCTTCTACAATTTCCTTTGAGTCAGTGTCTTACAATACCTTAGCCTGGCCTCAATCTCATGGCAATCATTTTCCCTTAGCCTTTCAAGTGACTAGAATTGAAGGCACGAACCCCCATAATCTGCTGGTATTTCTTATTAAAATAATTCCCAATAGGGCTATCTTTGCTCAACTGTAGTAGCAATGACTATGAATCTATAAGGTAAGTGTTTCCGTCTCTAAGAACTTCACCTTTTCATTTGCTCATAGAGTATCAATGGGTTGTATTCTAAGAAGTCAAAAAGTAGAGTCCTCAGGTCTATATTGACTTTAAACAACACACTAGTTGAATAAAGTGAAAAAAGCAAATTAAGGAGTGGACGCCAGCTTTAGAGAATGTGTAGACATTTTTATTAAATTGCCATCTTAGATATGTTACTTTTCTTGCTAATGCAGACACAGATTAAAGATGCATTTAAGGGCTTTCTGTCCATAGAATGCATTTTATGCCTATTTTTCCAGAGATAGATGTGAATGTTGCATCCTCCCATATAGTATTAATATGTAGCTGGAATATATTTATAAATGACATGTAAGTAGTTATGTTTTTGCTTCTTTCAAAACACAGAGGTTTGATTTGATTTGGTTTCTATCAGTTTTTATCCTCCTGTGAACACAGAGAAGGAACTGCATTCCCACACTCTTCAAGTCCTCTTTCTTTCTGTTTTCCCATCCTCTATTACTTGAACGTTGCGTTCTGCATTCTGTGTTGAAAACATCACATTCTTTGAGTGTCACTGTTATCTTGCTGAGGACTGGAGTCTCCATTTCCCTAGATCCCTCTAAGCCCTCTACAGCCTGCTGCTATTGAGGATGTGGGATTGATTTGAAATTGAGGGATATCTGTGCGATAGAAGAGTAACTGTTCTGAGATGTGGAAATTATAGAAAGGACAAGATCTAATACCACAGAAGCAGCAACTCAAAATATAATTGACCTATCTTTTTTTTGTGCTTTATCTTCATGGTAATCAAAACAAAAATTAAATTTTAATGTTTAAAGTTAATCACTGAAAGTAGGCAAGTCACTTGCTCGTATATAAGTCTTAAGACACAGCTCCTACACTCATTATCACAGAAGTTATTCTTCTCATGTTGCTAATAAGTCAGATAGAATCATGCATGTAAAAGCACAAAAGAAACTGTGAGGCTGGGGTGATATCTGAATTGCTGGATTCTGTGCTTTGCATGTTTTAAAATGCACCTAATATCTCACCTTATGTCCAACATTCTGGAATAAAGAAGCTAAGGTTGAGGGTGCAAGCTAGTAAGTAATTACTTAAATCAAGATCTAGCTGATTCCAAGAATATAACATATTTATTTTATCACAATGTGCAAATACAAGACATTATTATTTAATCATATTTATAACAACTACTCTTTACTCTGTTTAGTGTATTGAAATTCTAGCTTGCTAAAATGGAAACAATTTGGACCAATTGTAACTTTTCATAAGAATTATGGGCTTTGGCAGATGTAGTAATATTGTCTTGAACAGCATATTTTATTTTCTAGTACAATTAATATGCAATTTTATTTTTAATGCTTTTTTCCCATATAACTTTCCAAGAAACTGTGTTTTGAAAAAGACTGGTATATCTGTGCAGTGCCTTTTTACTTTAAACTTGGGGAATAAAAATCTATTTATTTATTATGCATACAGTATTTTCAGTATTCTGCCTGCATTTATCCCTGCAGGCCAGAAGAGGGCACCAGATCTCATCACAGATGGTTGTGAGCCACCATGTGGTTACTGGGAACTGAACTCAGGCAGTGCTCTTGACCACTGAGCCATCTCTCCAGCCCAAACTTGGGGAATGAAGAGAGCACATCTGACTTTGCTGAATATGACCGTAAAAGTCAAAACTTATGTCGGCTATTTTTCAAGGCTCCAGAATAGTGTAAATCTGACGTACATGTGGATAGTGGATGCAAATATGTGTATTGTTGCGATTTACTTACAAATGATTGTCTTTCTGCATCTCTATACTTTGTAGAACCAGACCACAGAAAGATACCTTTATTATGTCCAAGGAACTCAATTTGAAAATGTTCTGGAGTGGTCTAGCTAGATCTTGTGTTCCGAGTTGTCCAAGAACCTAGTCTAAGTGTCAGTCACTAATATGATTGACTGTCTGCTTTTCTTGCTTGTTTTAAAATTGTACCTTGAGAAATCTATGTTTAAAATATTTGAAAGTTAGTATTATCTTAAGTGGACATGCATCTCAATTTAGTGTTTTCTTGGTCACAGCAGTTAAAATCATAAGCACATTTTACATTTATAAAATGAATAAAGGTTTATGATTGCAGAAGTTTTCAGATGTAAATAAACCTTGACCTCCACAGGATAGTTTGGAAGTTATTGTCTTTAATACAGTTCTTATGTGTTTTGAGTAATGGATCATTCCATGCTGATGTAATTTAATTAATGAAATCATTTTAATCCTCTAGTCCCAGCATGCTGCCAGATGACTGTTACCTTGATGTTAGCCCTCATTATCAGCCCACCCACCTACCTTCTTCTTTAATAATGGAAACTCGTTGAATAATGTATGGCTTCTGTGACATTCCCGAGAGTCACAAGAAATCAAGTGGTGACTTTAGTTGAAAATAAATTTCAGTAAGCTGCTCCCTGTATAACAATGGATACAAAATGAAGTTTATTGGTAATTACCAATTATGAAACAAAAATCATTTAAAACCCTAAGGACATGGGGAGAACAGATTTGAATAAATTTAATGTATGCTGAGGCATAGTGCCATGTTTTATGAGCAGTGTGGGTTGAGATTACTAATATCTTATGAAAATTAAATGTTAAACATGTTATAAATGCATCAATAACTTTAAGTACCCAGATTATTATTATAAAAATGCTCCCAAGATTCTTGCACAAACAATATTGCCAAGTAGTTTCTGAGAACTTAACAGTTACCACGGTTGTTCTTCCACTATAGCACATGACAAAGACATTCACGGAGTCATGAAGCCTGAGGAAAGTCAAGTTTGTGTTTCAGTGACCACAGTGGGCTTGAGACATGGATTGAAGGGAGCGAGTAGTTTTAAACTGATCGGCTTAGAACACTTCTGTGCCAGATAATGCCTCAAATCCAGGAAATTTGGTTAGTCAGCCCCAAAAGAATTCAGATTATATATCTAGAGTGACTAGGGGGTAGGAACAAGGGCTTTCTGGATGTAGTGTGTCATAAAAGTTAGCCAGACCAAAGAGTTACTGTAAGCATACAAATCATTTACTGTTTCACCACCTCTAGTGCTGACATGATTAAAATGAAATTAACAATGCTGGAGAGATAGCTTCCTCAGTGATAAGCTTGCCTTGCGAGCCTAAGGAGTTGGGTCTAAAACAGCTTACCAGTGTACCACACTTACAAACATTACAGAAACCAGAACTACAAGACTTCCAGAACTAGAGAGGCATATGGAAGAGTCACTGGGACTTTCGGACTAGCCAGCCTACTTGTATCTGGAACAGTGAGGAACCTTGTCTCATAAAAGCAAGGAGAGGAGCGGAGCCATGACTCAGCAATTTAAAGCACACCCTGCTCCTGCAGCATCCTGGATCCCACGCCCAAGGCAGTGTAAGCTTGGCTTAGAACTCTAGCTCCAGGTTTTCTGTCCAGTGCTCTCTTCTGGTCTCTGGGGCCCTGCACACACTTTGACTCACAAAGGCTCACATACATACACATAAATTTTAAAATAATTTTAAACAAGGCAGATGGCTACTGGCACTGTCTTTGATACATTCCCCCCCCCCTACACACACACACAGACACACACTTACCTGTCTTTCAGGATAATACACACAAGCCTGAACAAACAAAAAACATCCAAATAAATAAATATTTCTCATACTTGGCTGAGAGGGCTGAAACCAGAACTGACGAAGTGCATCCATAGGCGTTTAACTGGGAGATGAAGAGGAAAAGGGCAGGTTCTCACAACTTTGACGTGCTCACTTCTGGACTGGGTGAGCAGCTATCAGGTTGTTTTCAAACTCAAAACAATGTTATAAGCACATCCTCTGAGCTAAATCCTAAGGCAGCGATTTGTTCCTTTTGTCAGACTCCATAGTTGATTTTTAATAATGTATCTCAGGAGGCTCTTGAGGTAATCGTCCAGTGTCTGAGTCACAGCTCATGCTTAAATTTGTCCAGAGTCCTCTTAAAACTGTTTTGTGAGGTAGCAAACTCAACTATTGAGGCGAGCCTGAGTTAATCACCTCTACTGCTGTGTCCTCAACCTTCCTCGCGCCGCTGCCCTTCACACAGTTCCTTGTGCTGCTGGGACCCCAACCGTAAGGCCATTTTGTTGCTACTTCATAACTAATTTTGCTTGTTATGAATCATAATATAAATATCTGATATGCAGAATATCTGATACGGAAGCTCCAAACGGGTTCTGACTCACAGGTTGAGAAATTCTGCGCTAGGGTTGAATGGGCAAATATCTCCTTAACTTTCTTTCCTTTTTTGTCACTTCAAAATGGAATTATATCTTCATTGTATCTCACTCCTCTTTAAATCAGAATTAGCATATCACAATTGTGAATTCTGAGACAGAGTCTGATGGATATGAATGAAGGAAATGGTAATTTCTTTGAGATTTCCCTCAAACTATGCTTTCTATGGGGTTTCTTGGAGTGGGTCCTATTTGCCTTTACTGTGATACAAACCATTCCCAATTGCACTTATAAGAATGGCTTTACTTAGCCCAGCTTCCCGGGGTCATAGAAAGGAAGTCAGTGCTCCTTCGTGCTCTGTTCTTCCTAAGTTGGCCCTGGGAGGTCTCATGGGGAATTTGAATTGTGTGTATTCTGGGGATGTTCAAACTGGAAGGGGTGACAGTAGGATCAGAAGCATCCATGCTGGGTTCTTCAGATAAACCCCAAATTACCAGCTTTGCCCCAGATTTTGCTCCCAATCGTTATCTGTAGAACCATAAGGGATTCCCCAGAACATGTCCTCCATTCTCAGTGCACCAGACTCAATATAACATTCTTACTAAGACACTTTGCAGGACACTCCTGACAAAAATGATGTCAGAGAAGTTCCTTTGCCCACACGTGTGATTTTGGAGAGTAATTTAAGAATGATGTGCTTTCTTATGCAAATGCATTGTTTGGACTTCTTTAGTGCGTGGGAGAAGAGACCTAGTCTTATGCTTTCACTTTCGCACAGAATTACTGAGAAAAAGAACTTGGAACGCAAATGGACACAAGTGTGGTGGTAGGCAAAGGTCAGGGAAGGCCTGCTGTCTATCACCTGACATTAGAGGTGGCCACTAACTGAATAAAGGTGTGAAATTGTATTGGAACAATAATTCATATTGTTGTTCAATGAAAACCTTTTAGACCATTGCCTGGAATAATTCTATGTATTCCCCCCCCCACACACATAATGTATATTGTCTTGGAAACAATGTAAAATCTAGAAAAATATCTTACCTCATCAAGTGTGTGTGTGGGTGCATACGCGCATGTGCGTGCTCATGCGTGCCCATTCATATACATATGGAGATAGTAGAGCAGGGTATCAAAGGGCAGCAAGTGTTAACCCTTATCACCATCAACTTACTGTTTTGAGATATGTTCTTTCATTGAACAGGAAGATCCTCACCCCCAAGGCTGGTTGGCTAGCAAGCTCTTGGAATCTTCTCTTTTCTCTGTGGCAAGGCTGGGGTTATAGCTGGGTGCTGTGGTCGTCTCTAGCTTGTAATGTGGACAAGATTATTATTGCAAGAGGAAGTACTTGTACCTATAGGGCAGTCTCCTCAACCGCACAAGATAATTCTTAATACTACAAGATTTTACCTTGAATGCCTAACTATCAGCAAGCTGTGGTTTAAAAATTATAATGTAAAATGAATGAAAGAGAATGAATGGAAGAGAGAGAGAGAGAGAGAGAGGAGGGAAGAGAGGACAATGTCTGAGAACTTAATTATTGTCAGTGTTATTAAATTCTAGTAAAAATTCATTCTCTAATAAAAGTTTAAAATCATATCAAAGATTAGGGAAAGTACTAATAGCTTCTAATATCAAATATTTGGTATGAAGTACTCTGAACATTATATAAAGTGTATAATTGAGTAGACTGCATGCCTAGACTGGAGTGAATTTGAGTTGGTTGACTGTCATAGGTTCATCTCTGTGGCTTTGATAAAATACCCCAACAAAAGCAATTTAGGTGAGAACAGGTTTCTTTTAGCTCACAGTTCCTGCTTATACTCCACAGCAGAGAAGTCCCAATGACAGGAGCTTGAGGAAACTGTCACAAATGCAATCAACAACATCGCTTCCTCCACTCATAGTCTGTCCAGTATCCAAACCCAAGGAATTGTCCTGCCCAAAGTGGCCTCCATCTTCATGTAACAAGTAACTATACCGTTAAGAAAATTCTCTGCAGGCATGCCCATAGGCCAAGGTGATCTACACAATCCCTCACTGAGACTCTGAAGTGTGATTTTGACAAGTTGGCAATAAAAATAACCATCACGATGCTTCTGGCTACATGCCTTGCATTTTCAAAGACCATTCCTTGATTATTAAGTGCTATTACACATTCTTCCTGTCTGTAATTCCCGTGACAGTGGCATGATTTTCCCGGTTAGCTTCAATTGTCAACTTGGCACAATAATCTAACAGTGGAGCCTCAATTAAGTAATTGCCTAAATAGGATTTCTGTGGACAAATCTTGGGGGATTTTCTTGATTATTAATTACTAATCAAGATTGGAGAGCCCAGTATTTTGTGGTTGGGACTGTCCCCAATTAGGTTTTCCTGGTTTGTGCCAGAAACCTAGCTAAGTGCGAGTCCATGAGCTAGTCAGTGTGGGGCAGCAAATGGTGTTGCTCCAGGTTTCTGACAGAGTCCCTGCCAGTGGGTGAGTTCCCTCATGAGAGCCAAGGTTGTATGCAATAAGTAAACTGCCCTCCCTTCCTGCTCTTGCCTTGCATCCCTGCCCCGGCTTCCCTCAATGATAGATGGGACCTGGAAGTGTCAGATGAAATAAGCCTTTTCACCTTGCTCTGGGTGTTTTCATCATGGAATAACTCAGCGGTAGTTATATGTGAGCCTTTTTGTAAACTGCTGTCTAATTATGACTGTCATCCTTGCTGTTCTTTAAAGAGTGACACGAGGATGTGTTAATGGCACCAGAGAAGGATTAAAATTATTTTATTTTCTTTCCAGAGATTTTTATATAATGTAAACTTGGACAAATTGAAGGATAAATTCAGCATTTATTGTGGACTCAGAGAACTATGCTGCTGTCTTAAGATTTTATTTTATTCTGTCTTCTGTGTGGCTGGGCAGTGGAGACTAAAAGGTCATTCATTTTTTTATTAAGGCACTAAATTGCAATTAAAGAATCATAATTGCTTATGACCCTTAATTATTTTAGTCATTAAATTAAAATATGTTTATTTAACACTAACTATATTCCATACAATGTAGTAATATTTCATTTGTATTTTAATAAATGAAGCTTGCCTGAAGCTCAGAATAAAAAAGCTGCACTAATCAGCCTTATAGACCAGGCAGTAGTGACACACACCGTTAATCACAGTAGCCACACTAGTTTGCCATAGAAACCAGGTGGTAGTGGTGAACACCATTAATCCCAGCCCTAGAGAGGAATATAAGATGGGAGGGGATGGCTCTCAGTCTCAGTCTGAGATTCCTGGAGGCAGGATCGCCATTTTGGACTGAGGTATCACTTTTATGGCCTTCAGGTTGAACCCCAATTTTTATCTCTGAGTTTTTATTAATTGTGCTACAAGATGTGTTATTAAAGGTATGGTAGGCCAACCAAATAGTCAAAAATCTAACTGGCTTTGGAGGAAACCTGAAAATCCAAGTTTAGTGAAATTTATAAAAACTAAACAGCTCTTACAGTCTACGTTCAAGAATATTCCTCAACACTCATGGGCCGCTTCCTTTCCCTGCTGATTGTTCCTATGTCCTGTCTCTCTTGAAGGGGATTCCAGGAAGTATTTGAGAGGAGTATTACAATGCACCGAAGGCTTACTTTCTCTGCTTCGGCACCTGCACTCGTTTGGATCATTCAACCTTCAACCCAGATACACAAGTTACTTAAGACTAGTATCTGTTTGTGGGATGGTTTCTGTCACTCTGGTGGAAGGTGGTCAGCTCTGACTGGCTTCCTTGGTTACTTACTTAGGTTTCATTAAAGTAAAATCCCACTTCCTCTGCTGAGATACTTTCAACCCTCTGGTGGCTTGAATAGGTACGATTCCCATAGACTCATATGTTTGCTTGGCCATAGGGAGTGGCACTGGTAGGAGACATGGCCTTGTTGGAAGAGGTGTGGCCTTGTTGGAGTAGGTGTGGCCTTGTTGGAGTAGGTGTGGCCTTGTTGGAGGAAGTGTGTCACTGTGGAGTAGGACTTTGAGTTCCCATGTGCTCAAGCTATGGGCAGTGTGGTACACAGTCTCTTTCTGCTGGCTATGGATCAAAATATAGAACTCTGAGTTCCTTCTCCAGCACCATGTCTGCCTGCACACTGCTATGGTTCCCACCGTGATGATAATGGACTTTCTGAAACTGCAAGGCAGCCTCAATTAAATGTTTTCTTTTTTATAGGAGTTGCTTTGGTCATGGTATCTCTGCCCAGCAATAGAAACCTTAACTAAGAGAAATCCTTTCCATGCAATTGCCCTCATCACACTGTGGAATGAAGTCACACGGGTGTGCGTGTTCCCAATTCAACATGCTGGCTGTGCCAGATCCACTTCTAACACTGTAAAACTGAATCCAAGAGTCTCTCTCTAATGCTTCTGCTGCAACAGGAATAAGATTGAGCTGCATTTAGGGAATGTGGTTTATATGGTGATTAGACTCAGGGCATGCAGTCTCAGCACCAACATCCCAATATCTGTTTTCATCTCTTAGATCAAATGGAAAGTACAAAAGGACAAGATCCCCCGAGTAAATTGGGAGCATGGGGATCATGGGAGAGGGTAGAAGGGGAGGGGAGAGGAATGGAGGGGAATGGAGAAAAATATATAGCTCAATAAAAACAATTAAAAAGAACAAAGCATAGACAACAATTAACCCCCTCCCCCAAAAAAGAAAGGAAACATCTGGGAAAGCACCAGGACCAATATTTACTAGGTGACTTTTCAACCTCCCCATCCCCCAGTAGTCCCTGAGACCAGAAAAGGATGAGTCGAATTTGACTTCATTGACTCTCCTGCTTACACTGACACATCTGGGCATCATTACCCCCAGAACAGTAGAAAGGGGATATTTATAGTATTTCTTGGGGTTAGGGTTAGGGTTAGGGGCTTGCAGTGCTCACGTGTGGTACAAAAAATGCATTTTATACATCAAATGCTGAATCTTACCTCAGTACTCTTGTTTGAGTTTTCTATCTAAAAGGGAAAAGTTACTCTAAATATTTCATTCTACCTGATTCCATTAATTCAAGTAGCTTCGGTAGAGTAAAACAAATTCTAAACAATTGTTATAGGATAAACTTTCATAATCTAATAAATACATTCCTGAGAAACTGTACATTGGGGAGACATAGCAGAGAAGGTGGACGTGATCCTTTGTGCCATGGAGCTTTATACGGCTTGCGGAGCATGAGTGTCTGTGAATGCAAATAAGAGTAAGTGAAGGGAGTGGTATAAAATGGTAGACTAAATATGAAAGTAGACAATATTGAGAGTCTGGAGGATGCTGCATGACCCTGGTCTCCAGCATGTATCTGGAGATGTAGGGCCTTAGAATGGTCAATCTTGCAGCCACTAGTAGTCAGACATAGAGGCATGACTCCAGAATTCTTACAAATGTTACAGATGCGTGAGAAAATTAGTGAAATTGTGGTTCTATCATGCTTGCAGGTCAGAGTGACTTGTGTTCAATAATGTGTAGCATTTTAGCTTTTAGCTTGGTTTAATGCTAAGGATCAAATCCAGAGTCTTTTGCAAGCTGGACAAATAATCTACTACTGAGCTGCAAGCATAGTCTATGTAATATGCTATTTCATACTCATTAGTTCTCCATTTAACAAGACTGGGTCAATCTAGGCCATGTATTAAACTCCATGCCTTGTTCTTCTGCAAGGCTGCAGTCTCTGCTCACCTCTAGTCATCATTATCAAACGTTCTAATGCATAGATACTCATAAATATGATTGATTCTTTTCTCACTCCAAATGGTATCAGTCTGCAGAATAATGTTACATTTAATTTTCACACTATCTCAACCACTGTTTGTTTTTTTCTCTGAAGTGGAAACTTTCTATGGCCTAAAATATACAGACTTTTATCAGCGTTGCCAATAAATAATTGGCAAATGCATGTATGAAGTGTATAAGGAGAGCCAAGGATGCTGGATTGCACTGATTTTTGGCCTCCTTATCTGATCTAGTTAATGAAGGGCATTGGTTCTGCCTTTGTTGACAACACCATTGAATTTAGGAAGACAATAAAGACCATAAGAAACAAAGATGTGACTAATTATAGTTTGTATATAGGGATCAGAGTCAAGCATGGCTAATGAAGGGAGCCACAGAAAGGGAGGATCTGCTTGAAACCATTTTGTCAAGCACAAGCTGAATAAGGTGTGGTGCCTTAGTGACATACGCTAGGAAAAGCTTTTCTACTTCCCAATTCATGAAGTGGCGATGGAAAGTTCTATGTGGTGTATATCAGGCTGCAGTGCCCGACTTAAGTATTAGCAGTCTAGGGATGGGGGAGGGAGTAGAAGTTCTGAAGCCTGTGATTAGAAATTTTAATTATATTCAGGGATAGATAATTGGGAGCCACTGGGAGCTTCTACAAAGGGGGAACTTGAAATAACATTCGGGGGATAGACTTGTATTCTCATCTTCTGCTCCTGCTGTTCACCCATCTGGTGGCTTCTTCGCCTTCCCTCCCAACCTCTCTTTAGCCTGTTTCTCGAAGCCTTAATTCACATTCCCCCATTTCTGAAGCCTTTCTGATAAATCTAATCAATGGTTATTTTTGTGTCTCTGTCTCTTCTGCACCCTCTGTTTTCATTGCTTTCACTACAAAACCAGAGCCTTCCTCCTTCTCTCTACTTCCTAGCCAACTCCTTAAAGGTGCTTTTAAAATGTTGTTTTGTTCAGTAGTTGAGAGTCTCTTGTTCATACCATGTGAAAAACAGTCTTTGCAAGCAGTTGGTGTGTTTTGTTTATGTGTGCTCCATCTGGCTCCTGTTGATGTCAGCTATGAAATCAACACTCCTGGTTTTCCTCACAACAGTCTCCATGGTGTTGTCTAGCTTAGTCCTGCACTATGTTCGTACACTTGTTCTGAGTGAAACTGGTATGCAGAATGAGCAGTGTGAAACAACAAGGGATGTTTCCAGGAGCTAAAATGCATTTGCTAGGGAAGAGTTTTGAAGAGTTTCCACTAAAATATAATTTTGTTTCATCTAGTTTTTTTGAAAATTACAGTTTTATTTTTTGACAATACAATCCATTGTATATATGCACTACGTTTTCATTATCTATTAACTTACTGTTGCAATCTAGACTGATTCCATTTTATTGCTATTCTAAATATAACAGCAATAAACATAGATGAGCAAGTATCTGTGTAGTAGGATATAGAGTCACTTAGTGTTAAGGCCCATTACATGAGAACTTTATTTTCTAGTATGTTTTGAGACCCTTTCATGCTGACTTACATACAGTAGCCTGTACCAGTTTACACTATAACCAACAGTATAAAATGGATCAATCCTTTTAATCTACACCTTTATCAGCATTTGTTTCAAATGCATTCTTGATGATAGCCACCAAACTAAATTGAGAGATACTGATTAATGTGTGGTAACTGAAAATATAATTTAAACCCTCATTTTAAACAAAATTTCATTATTTGAAAACCAAGTTTGTCAAGTGCAAAAGAACTTTTTGAATGGAATTAGATAATAATTATAGTCAGGTACACATAACACATTGTATACTGTGGATTTAGCATATTAAAACTTAGATATTTTTCATGTAATAATTAGGAAGCAAAATTGAAGTTACTGCCCCTATATCAAAATATGGCATTATTATGATTCATCTTTTGTTTAGTGATTACAGAGAGAAACTTTCCATTTGAAAACAATGTTGCGTTAAGCTCATTAGGATTTAAAAAAGGGAATGATTCTGCTTCTATTCTGTCTTTCTATTAAAGAAATAAGCTACAAACATTTATTTGGCAGTTACCATGCTTCTGTTTATTGTAATGTCCATTTCTACACAATTAAAAAAATCAATGATCTCTATTTACAGCACGAAAATTAACTGATAATTATTTCCCTGGCCTCCTAAATACCACATGATTGCTGTGAAATAAAACAAGTGATCAATTATGTCTTTGAAAATATGAAATTCTATATAACTGCAAAATGTGTCTTTTCGACTACATTTTTCTGCAACTCAGAGGAAAGATTGGGCTTATCAAGTATCTGCAGTGGGTGCTGAACAGCTTTGGTAACATACTACTTTAGCATTTATATTGAGCATTTTAGAAATGTGTTTGATAGGTGAGATTTGGAAGTGCACAGGAAACTACAGAGCCCCGAAGGCAAGGATGAGCTTCTTGAATTTAATATGAACTAAGGTGATAATACCTTACACTTAAAAGCTAAATTTTTTTGCAGGATACTTAGAAGACTTTGGTTGTATTAGTTCTAATCCTCAGAATGCTTCTCTGCAAATGGTTTCTGTGTACAGGGTTAAACGCCTTGGAGAACCTGATGGAGATGAGGAGGTACTGCGCTGTGCCAAAAGCAAGTACCTAGCACTAATATCCTCTCCAGTGCTGAAACCATTCAAATCAAATCTCCTTGCCTTTTTACACGGTTCAAATTTGTATCCTAGAGAGATTTGATACATGATTTCAAGTGTACACTGATGGTGAGAATAAGAATTAATTATGCAAAACTTACTAAGAAATCTTGTATGGTAATTTTGTGGGAAATGACAGAACTACTGATTTTGACATCTCAGAGCAGACTGAGATGGATTGCTGGAGCCTGTGGTGCTGGAGGTAGTATTTTGGATGACTGATACACCATCTGTGAAGTCAGTCTTTAATATATTTCTGGAATGTGATGATATTTTAAGCAAAAAAATTCAAGGAAGAAATGAAGTAAATTTTACCTACCAACCCAGGCAAACAAATGGCCCTATTCAAATTGCTTCATCAGTTGGTAGTTAGCATAAACATGTAGCTTGAATGAAAAATAATCAACAACAATGGATAGGGTAAGAGCAAGTTCATTTACCTCAAACTGTTTATAATGTTACTTAAAAATTAACATGATCTGAAAATTATCATGATCCACTGAGAGAAACTATTTCTTACTAAACCTTACATCAACTGCCTAACATTGTGACTACTTTATCAGAAATTTAATTTATTTAGCATTTATTCTCATAAAATTAATAGCATTTTTGCAGATATTCTCCTCTACTATTGTAGAAAGGAAAGAAACACAAATAATAAGATTCCTGAAATAGTGAAAGGAATATGAATTGTATTGGGAACAAATGAAACAGGTGGTTCTACGAAATTAACCAAGGATCTAGTTTTGTGTTTGTTCTTGTTTTTTGTCTTGATTCTGTTAATTTTGATACTCTAAATACTTATTTGTTTTTTGGACTTGAACTTTTAAGACTGGATCTCACATCCAGCTCTGGTTGGCCTAGAACTCAAAGAAATCCACCTGTTTCTTCTTTAATTGCTAAAATTAAAGGTGTGTGCCAACATGGCTCACTCTAGAGCAAATACATTTTAAGAGAATTTTGGAGGCGTAATGAGTTGTAAAATAAGATAAAAGCGATTTAAAAACTATTAACACAGGATCTTATTTTAATTCAGGTTTAGAGATGAACTCTTTAGACAAAATCCAAAGAAAATCTTATAGCTAAGATAGCTAGTAATCAAATCCCAATTTAGGTAAACTGAGAGGCAAACTATCATGCTTGGAAAGCAAGAAGAACGACTGAATGCCAGAAATGTGCGCAGTGAGTCTCGCAGTGCCGTTGGCGACCCTGGAGGCTCAACTACTTCTTGAGTTTCACAGCGCCGTTGGCGACCCTGGAGGCTCAACTACTTCTTGAGCTTCCACTGAAACTCAGGGTTTTTCTCTGTTCTTTGTATTTGATGAGAAGAACTGTCAATTATGTTTTTACTTCTTTATGTTTAAGTCCACAATCCATTGTGGTCAGCTAAGGACAAAATACAAAAAGAGGAGACACTGAAAAAAGTGTTATCTAATATAGGGTGCAGACCTGTCTGAAAATATTTGGGCCCAGTTTTAAATTTCCTTTCTGATTTGATTAAAAACACCCTGATCAATAGCAAGTGAGAGGAGGGAGGGGTTTATTTGGCTACTGACTGTCCTGGTAGGGAAGTCACAGCAGCAGGACATGGTGACAGCTGATTCTGTCATCTTTATAGTTAGGAGCCGAGGGAAATGAGCGCACCCATGTGCCTGTGTGCCTGCTTTCAGCAAACTTCCTTTCTTTATACAGTTCAGGGCCCAACCCATGAAAACATGCTGGCCAAGCAGCCTTAGGACTCCTAGATCCATTAACAATTAAGGCAGTCCCCACTGAAATGCCCACAAGCCAACCTTAACTAGAATATCCCTTACATGAAACTCTCTTCGAGTGACTCTAGGTTGTGGCAAGTCAGCATTGGAAAATATCACAGATTTCTAGGAGTAGATGACTGTTGGAACCTGGTGGATGACATGGTTTATATTCTCCATACATTGGGGGTACAATGATGGGGTCAGCACTAAAGGTTTTCAAGGAATCAGTAACTGGTTGCTGCAATAGGATGCATTTTATTATAACATTGTCTTGTGGTGCAGAAGACATGATGCTGGGCAAGGTTTTGGCTGTCAGAGTGCACAGCTGGATACAGAAGACAACCTTGAGTGCATAGCTTCTCATAGAAAGACTGAAAACATGTCATATTTTAAAAGATGCCATTGAAAATATAGCTGGCTTGGTAGATTCCAACATTGTCAATTTAAAGGCTAGCTGGCAATGCTGGGACTCACAGCCTAGCAGTACCACCTCCTGAGTCTACAAGTATAATTCCCTCTCATTTTGACATGACACTCATTCATTGAGCTCAGAGCTAGTTCCTAAAGAGATTATGAACATAGCTGAATTCCAAATGGGAAGAACATAAGTATTCCCTGCCAGCAGTTCTCCTTTGTAGAGTGGACACGGATTTGTAAACCTCAGACACATCAAATTCTACTTACAAATCCTACATTTATTTTCCTGTGTCCTCAGATACTTTTTAAGGACATATGTTAGGCCTCATAGTCAAATTAAAAATTCAATTCATTTGTTCTTAAAATGAGATGCTTTGTAGCCTAAATAAAGATCCCAGCAGAGTCTTTGCACAGAAGACTACCTTATCATAGAAAGTAGTAGAGTACCTACCTGTGGATCCAGAAGTACCTTGAAGATGTCATTTTATAATTTAAAATGTTCTAAATAACTAAAAATTATCAATACAACTAGCACTCAACTTTCAAAGGAGTTAATAATAAATATCTTGTAAGTAGAAAAATACATGTTCGTTTAGGAAATGGCATTTAATTTCCAGGTTGACACACAAAAATCCTCTGCAAGAACAGCACACCTACTGGGTCTTTTATTCCCACACTTTTTAACCTGCTGTTGATTGTTCTGGATCATTGATAAAGTGTGACATGCAGATCTGTTCCTCATGTCCCACCCTTTGTGTATGATCTTAATTTTATTTTTGTCATTTGATCTTTTAGTAGTCTACCACACTTTGTCTCATTTCATCTCTCACATTTTAGTAGTCTCAATGGTTAAGAGCACTGCCTGCTCTTCCAAAGGTCCTGAGAACGATCCCCAAAAACCACATGGTGGCTCACAACCATCTGTAATGAAATCTGGTGCCCTCTTGAGGAAGAGACCTGGTCAGTCATCCTCAACTTTGACCATGCACCCAATATGGGCAAGTTCATCAGAACCACCATATACGGGCCACCCATGCCTGCTTCCCCAGGGCAGACATTTCATTCCTCCAGTTTTCATTCATTTTAATAGTCTACCACATTTCACCCATTTTTATAAGAATACCATCTGAAAGCAGAACTCAGCTTTGTCTTCTCCACTTGTGCTGAAATCCTGGGTAGTTTCATCTTTTCTGACCCCTCTTTTACCACTGCTGAAGTGCAGAGGACAATATCCATTCCGTGGGCCATCTCTACGAGGTCCTTTAGGAAGATGCTTTCTCAGCGCCTGCCCTACATGTATTAGTCATTTATTTGTGGGTCATCTTTGTGTCTGAGAATAAGCTAAGCTCCAGTCACGTTGACCTAAACCCTCAAATTAGTTAACTAACACAATTTAAGAACAAAGTTTGAACATTCCTCATTGCTGCTTTTCTTACACCTTGACTTCCTTGCCTCTGCAGTCTACCATATCTCTGAGGCATGGGGAGGCCTGTGGAAGCTCTCAAGTTTCAATTTGAGAAAGCATTTAGCAAAGTTATCCTTCCACCTCCTGCTGAGTTGCCCTCTTCTTTAACCACTGGGAAAGGACTTTTATGTTATCCACCCACTTCTGAATCAATAATGGGTGACCCAAGAATTGAGTCATCTTGAATTAAATGTGCTCATGGTTCATGGAGAAGATTATCCAAGTATTAAAAATAAGCCAACAAAGCCCAGGTAAGATTCCCTGTGTAGTATTGCCCATTATTGCTCTTTTTTTCCACATGTTGTGTCTTTTTCTTTCTCTCCACCTTTGCAGAATCTAGCACATCCACAATGGAAAGTTTGACTTATTTCTTATAAGTTTAAGACATAGCCTTTTGATTGGCCAGTGAGATTGCACAGACCCCTAAATATTACAAGCTATTGCTAGAGCTCTTGGCCACCCTCCTGAACTTCACAGGAAGACCTTATTGTTAGAGACATGGCATACGTGAATCATAGAACATGGAAAAACAAAACGGGCACTAACCAGAAAGCTTCATCTATACTGGCCAGCTTCATAGCACTGGAAGGTGCTATACACACTACCAGAGGAAAAACGTAACCACCAGTCATGTCCTGCTTTGAACCTTGTGGGCTACAACAATGATTGCCCTGGTTAAAAATGCTCACTGGTGCAACAGGAGTAATAAATCACTTTCTGATTGGACTAAAGAACTGCTCCATAAGATGAAATCCATACCTGTCAACTATTATTGCCCCAAGAACCTATGGCTAGATAGGCCAAAAGCCCTGGTGTAGAACCTATTATTATTATTCTGCTAAATTCACATAGTGTTAAACTGACTCCTAATGGCTTACCATTGTATCTACAGATCAATGCACTCCTCAGCTCTTATCATAGAAGCCCTATTTATAGTAGATGGGGATTAACTCGGAGACACACAAATGGCAAAAGAGGAGGGAATAAGAGACCACAGAATGCTCAGCCTTAAATAAGGGAACATACGACAGCACCCATCCTTTCAAGGTTTAAGAATAATTGAGGAAGAGGGGTAGAAGAGTGTGAAACCCAGATGTAGTGAACAACTGCAGGAAGCAGCTTCTCCTGGACACAGGGAATTTGCACATATGAATTCACTAAAGTATGCCTGCACTGACAAGGCCTATGTAAGTCCAAGCCAGACAAAATCCCAGCATGCCAACGGGGGTTGGGTGGGAAGTCTCACTACTAGGTGAAGAACAATTAGATATTGTTAGCTACTGAGAAGAGGAAGAAAATTTTCTCTGAGAGTGTAGTCTGTGATAAGTTGACTAGACTAGAGTGAAAGGCCACACATGCAAAAATACTTGGGTAGCACAAATTCGTCTTGAAATATAAAAAAGAAGAAACATGAAGCTAGGTGGATAAGAAAGGGAGAATAGATTTGCACGAGCATGATCCAAACAGGAAATTCTGAAAGAAGTAATAAATAGTTTTTAAAATAAGAAATGTTGTTTTATATATAGTGGAAAGTGGGAATTTTTGTCAGCTAGGCTTGTCTCCATGGTTACATTATAGACTTACATATTGACTTATAAGGTATTCTGTAGACAAGTACACAGTAAACATCTGACCAGAGAACTACAATTCCTACACAGTCATTACCTGATCATGATCTTAATGAGGAGGAAAGTGTGCTTGGCATCAGAGAGACAGCCATTATGAACCTTCTCATTCCCCACAGTCATTTAAAAATGGGAATGGATCGATCCAGCCACTCATTCTAGTTGCCTAACATTTCTGATATGTATGGCATCGTATATTCACCAACATATATGTTCATATTTTAATCTTTTCCAAGCCAAATGCTAACATTTAACAGAGTAAACATGGCATTGTCCTAGAAGCATACATAAGGTCAGGGCAGCTCTCAGTAAGGCTCTGTCTTTTTTTAATGTTGTTATTTTCCATAACATAGTTCCTGGCTATTTGTCCTTAAAAATGCATGATTAGTTTTTCTTCCCATTGATTAGTATCTATGCCCATTAAATAGAAACAGAACAAATATACTGCTTACTTCACAGGGTCCTTAGTCTGGAAGATAAGTTAGCATCCTTTAAATATGCGTGATGATGACAGAGATGACTATAAAGGAACTGTTACTCGGGGCTTCTTTGTTTACTTTTGTCAAGTGTTTTACTAAGAATAAGAAAGTAACTTATAAATGCCTATTGACTATTGATAAAGAGAGGAATCATGAGAGGAAGAAAGGTTCAAATTCGGTAATACTTTATGCCCATTATATTAGGCAAGATCCTTTTATATAAATGCCAGTTAAATTACTCATCTTTAAAGGATACATCTAATTTTCCAATTATTGGTGTCTTGTTAGTGTTTGCCCTTGTGAACTGAATTGTAACCAGTGGTTCGAAATCATTAAAACAAGGCTTAAGTGATGAGAAAATTGTGTTTCTGCGTGATTCCTTTTATGTTCACCTAAAACCCCTTTTCCATGATTTAGTTTTTCATGGCTACATATCCTTAGGAAGACACTGCTTTGTCATACAACGTGGCTCATTTGTGGAACTCTTTAGGTGATTATGCAACTGTTATGCATTCAGTAAAGGTCAGGTGATGATAAAAGTGCTAGTATTTTCTCCATGAAAAGGGAATGCAAGAAAGAGGCTCACACTTTAGCCCTGCTTTGTCAGATACAAGGTTCGTTTTGCTTTGCAAGTATGAACGTGGCTGATGCTGGTGCAGATGTCCTTTCAAATTCCTGCTCCTTCATTGATGTGAATTAAGAGCCAGGTCAAATGACTCCATTCAAGCGCTCTGGCCATCTAACAGATTTCTTTAGCATCAAAGACAGGGATGGCAGACATTGCTTTTAGATGCACAAAGCCTTGCTTGCTTACTCTAGGAAGGTTCAAAATAATAGAATCTATAAGTCTCTGTAAGTGTGTATCTTATTCTGTATTATGCCCTATGGAGCATATGAAAGAAATGAGACAGTAAGCAGCAATGTTGTGCTAGATTTTATTCTGTTGTGTTCACTTTGGGCCATCAACCAGCTTCTAAATCATAACACAGAGACTTTTTATTAGCTATGAATACTCAGCCTAACTTAGGCTCATTTCTGGCTAGCTCTTTTAACTTAAACTAACCTGTTTCTCTTTATCTACCTTTTGCTTCAGTACATTTTTACTTTTATTTCCTTCTGCGATTCTTATTTTTAATGCTTCTCGTGTTTGGCTGGCTGGGGGCTTCCTGGCTTCTTGCCCTGGGCGTGTCTCTCTCGTTCTTCCTCATTCTCTTCTCCTTCTCTTCTCATTCTTCTTGATCCTAGATTTTTCTTCTATTTTTTTCTCTCTGCCTGCTAGCCATGCCTATCCTTTCTCTGTCTAACTATTAGCTGTTTAGCTCTTTATTGGACCAATCCGGTGCTTTAGGCAGGCAAGGTGAAATAAATGTAACACATCTTTACATAATTAAACACACATTCTTACAGTATTTAACAAATGCAGCATAAACAAATGCAATACACCTTTACACAGTTAAAATAATATTCCACAGCATAAACAAATGTAATGCATCCATCTTTGCCCAGTTAAAATAATATTCTATAACATGTTATTTGTCTTATGGAAGAAAATTTGAAATTCTGGTTATGTTGTCCATACTCACACTTATGAAAATTATGCTTTCCAAAAAGAGGAAATTCATAGAATATCTTGGTATTCTATGTTTTAGTATTATTTCCCCATGCATTGAGAGGAAATTAGAGTTGATATTTAGAAAAGCATTGCAAAGTATACAAACAGCAAACAAAATTTGTTTTAAATTCTTATTTTCTTGTTGATCATTTTTGTTTTTATTTTTGTTTTGAGACAGGAGTCATAATTTAGCCCTCATTGTCTTGAAGCTGACAGTGTAGAACATGTTGGCTTTGAACACAGAGAGATCCATCTGTCTTTGACTCCTGAGTGCTGGGATCAAGGGCATGTGCTGATATTCTGGACTTCTTTTAAATTCTTAAAAACAAAAGGGATGAGGATTCTTTGCTCTCTTTCCAAAATGAAAAGCCAGTTCTCATATCACAAATCTATTATACAATACCTCGAAATCCCTCAAAAAATCACAGGAAAATGTTCTATTGTACATGCCTGAGAAAGTCAGCACAGAGCCTACCTCATCGAGGCCCGAGTACTGTTTTTTTGATGGATTTCTCATGTGATGAGGATGGTGCTGAGCATGTTCTATGGGACTGTGCATTTTCTTCTGCTACCCAAGTGCCCGGAGCTTAGTAACATTATGCGTTATTCTCTTGTCAATTAATTAAAGATTCATTTAAAGTTGCTCTAAAATTCCTCTGATTTATATTAATACTACATAATTTATAAACCTTACAGATGACCTCACTCTTGTAACACACAGCATATTTATATATTTATTTTATGTCTTTTATTTATAACCATTTTAAAAATAAACTCTATCTTTAAATCTTGCAAATAAATAAAATATCACAAACCTCAAATTAGTCTGAGTCAAAGTCTATACTACTGATTGAACTTCCGTACTTAGAATACATATTTGGGTAAAAAATGCATACCTTCACATTAAATATTACACCTTCATTATCAGCTATATTTTGTGCACTGATCTACCATGAAAACAAACAAAATTTTGTAAGAAAATTAGAACTATTAAAAGAATTATATTTTTATTCTCCTTCATAACTCAGGCCCATTAACTGCATTCAATCCTTCCTCATCATTCCCTTATATGTAGTCTTTTTCTCCTCTCTTCATGTTAGACATTACCTATATGTACACTTACTTATAAAAATCGACAAATGATTGATCGCATTCGGCATGTGAGAAAACATGTATCTTTTTCACATATTGTATGATCTCAGTTAATATTACACATTCTAAGTCCATACAATTTTTAAAAGATTTGTTTTTATTTTATGTGTATAGGTGACTGTGTGTCTCTCTCCATCCCCACACAATGTTTATTTAATATATTCTTTTTTTATTTTATTTTATTTTTCCCATACATTGTTTTGTTTTATTTTTTCCATTCAAGAACATAATTAAAGAAATAAAATTTTTACCTTTCTTCCCCTTCTCCCGGTCCCCTCCCACTATCCACCCCACCACTCCTCCCTCCCCCTTCTTCCTTGAAAGAGGGCATGGTGCCCTGCCCTGTTGGAAGTCCAAGGCCCACCCCCATCCCTCCTGGCCTAGGAAGGTGTGCATTCAAAAAGACTCGGTTCTCAAAAAGATAATACATGCAGAAGAGATAGGTCTTGGTGTCATTGTTGATGGGTTCTCCATCTGCCAACTTTCGCTGCCACATTCAGAGAGTCTGGTTTGATCATATGCTCATTCAGTCCCAGTCCAGGTGGATTGGTGCGCTCCCATTAGTTCAGGCACACTGTCTCAGTAGGTGGGCCAGCCCCTCACGGTCCTAACTTCCTAACTCATCTTCTCCCACCTTCTGCTCTTCACCTGCACCTTGGGGGCTCAATCCATTGCTCTGATGTGAATG